>JBBPKP010000366.1:0-11054 GCA_038089335.1 Boletellus aff. obscurococcineus | reverse complement strand
TCTCAATACGCCGCTACAAACGATCCAAGAGGTCGAAAATAGGCTTTGGAAAACGCTGTCAGCAGAGCAAGCAACGTCATTTTAGACGAACGCTTTTAGAGCCATTCCCTGACCGCTTTCACGAGCAAGCTTTCTTTTCCCTTGGTGGGAAGCATAGATAGATTGGAGTATTTTACGGGGAGTAGAAAGAGCAATCTACATATACACGTGGTCGTCGTACGCGACTTCAGAATCGGTTTGTACGGATCTGGATATACATACATATATGTACTAGTTGAGGGCTGGCCAACAAAAGCCCGTTCGTCCTGTCATTGTTCCGCCTTGCCAGCCTCGCACGAGTTCCTCACGTGCCTCCGGAGGGAATCCGGGCGCGCAAAGGACGTTCCACAGGCCTTGCACTTCGTCGTGACATGCAGGTGTACAGTAACGATGTGCCTCACGATGCTCTCCAGTTTGAGCTCCTTGGTGCATCCGAGCCACAGACACCTTGCATGTGTCGATTTCCTGCTTGCTAGCGAGATATGAGCCTCGTTGAGGTGTTGAGAAACGGATTGCTTCAAGTTGTTGCTCGCTGGAATGTATACGCTGCACAATGATCCGCGGACGGTCCATTCGCACTTGTACACGGCGTCGCTGGACTGCGACAGCTAAGATTCGTCCACTTGCTCGCAGAGATGGAACCTACGTCTTTGTGGGAATCTTGTGGAACGCTACTCTGACAATACGAGTCACCTCCAAACGCATCGAAAACGTCCGAGGGAATGGGTCTCGTAACGGCGATCCCACGCTGGAGGGTATCATGGCAGAGGTTTAAGTTCCCTACAGACAGATTAAAGCCTGAAGTCCACGACCGGCGTAAACCCGCGGGCAGCCCTGAGAAATAAGGGCAAGGGAAGGCGTCCTCGGCGGTCAAATTGAGACTCAGGTCGGCCATTCCGGGTGGAAATCGCGCCGCGTTGTGAAACTGGTGCGCACCCACGTGCCATGATCCTGTGCGATTAGTGAGGCGATAAACCGCGTACGCTTGGGACGCTTTGCGCACCCTCCGCGGACTGATCCGTATGCATGTAAGAGTGACTGACACTCCAGTTGTCTCCGAGATTGGATATTTCGAATGCATCCACCTGGCAGGACCTGTACCGTGCTCAGCGTATCCCTCCGTTAGTGTGTAACCTCGGAGACCTACCCGCTGCAAGTAGAGAATGACGCTCCAGGGGTCAAATGCCCTGGCACACGGTGACTGTCTGTAGCGCCCGGCCACAACTTGTGCGTACCAGTGCCAGTCGACATTAACATATGTTGTGGCGCTGGATTTATGTGATTGAAGTGGGTATCGTAGACTCCGTCTCCTGGAATAGTATTCATAGCAGTATTCATGATGGGAGGCCGGAGGACGAGGAATGGACTGGATGCAAAGAGTGATCACATTTATACCAAGTACCCATTTTTCCTTCAGATCTACCGAGCCAATTGCGTCAGGGTGATGAGCCTGCCAAAGCTCTTATCTTGGCAGCCTTGTACATCATTGCGCCCACGGTCACCGTGGAGGGCACCCGCCGAAATCAGACACACTTTTGCGCGTCTGAAGGTCAGCGGCGCGCAAAATGCCGGAGATCGGATGTTCCGAGAGTCCACAGCACGCCAGATATTTATATTGCGAACTAAACCTAATCACGATCATCAAGATCACAGCACAGCTTGCCAAGGCACGTTCCAGCGCAGGACAATGCCACCTTCCACGCGCCAATTACATGCCAACGCAGATAAAATATGTACGTACATGGCCCGTATCGGTAACTGAAATGAGGTAAAACTCGAGTGCCCAAACAAGGACTATACAGCTTGGATTTCTGATATGCGCCCCTGAAAGACCATGTTAGTGATGTTCCGGAGCGCCCACATACTTGACTCACCGGAGGCAGAGAGCATCATTCAGTTGCTCGTGTGCTTTTTGGACACATGCTGCTCCCTTGTGTAGTTACGTGTGAACCGCTCGGCGCAGTTTGGGCATGGGTACCTCCATTCGAGGTGCCGCTCTTGCACGTGCCTCATCAAGCTCTCCTTCTTCAGTGTAGTAGAGCATCCAGACCAGCCACAGACCATCATTGCTTTCTCCGATCCTGAGATGGCATGGCTGTTGCGCAGATGGTCGGAGAATTCATGACCCAGGACAAGCCTCCCGCAAACAGCGGGGCCTATCACCCAACCGCAAATATGGTAGCAGTGTTGGGGTTGGTTAGCGATTGGCGCAAGGCTCACGAGCCTAGCCACGTCCTGGGATAAACACAGTCAATAACTGCTCTTCAGCAGTTCGAGCGAAGAGAACTTCACTTCATCCGTGAAGTTGGTGTTGTAGCCCGAGCTGTCAGCCATCCTAACTATGAACTGAAGGAATTGTTGGAGACGATAGCGTTGTAGGCAAGGATGGTGCTGTTGGTACATCGTCCCAAGGTGCCCGTCGGTATTTATTCGTTCAGAGATGGGCTTTGGAAAGCAAACTGGCCACGTGAAAGGTCGGATGGATAGAAGTTCGGTCGGCACTCCTTGGCACCGGAGGACATCATGGCCGTGGTGTTGGCTAGCCTGCAGGCGGCTAACAATCTAGAAAACCCTGTCACATCATTGGAACCAACGTGATCGTTGGCTAGGAGCGTAATGAACCCTGTCGATCACCTTCCCTTGTGTTCCGCTACGACCGGGCCACCCAGCACTCAAATCATGGTGCACGACATTCGACATACCATGGAAATAGATCGATGACCGATGTCAGCAACGCCCTTGAGGTGGAATCAGAGAAAGTCTATGCATTCCCACATCACGGCGCCACCCCACAAGTATCAGGAGCCTCGAGGGAGCATATTACACTAATATGACGAGCGAACAGTAACCCCCGCATGATTTAAAGATGCCGGACGCCGGGGAGGACTTACCAGCCAGCTCCCGTTAGGTAAACGAGTAAAGTTGAGGCCTCGGACACCACGAATGGTATATCACAAAGCCTTGGATCGAACTACCTGGGGGTCACGTGTTGGTAGAAGAACACTGCCCACATACCGCATATGTCAGAGAAAGGTGCCATTGTACCGCTTATAGCTGGGAAACTTAAAAAGTTTTTACGATCGTGCCATTGTCTCGACTCTTGCCAACCTCTTCATGAATCTTGCCTGGCATTTCATATGTTTCCTAGAGTTGGTGGACCTCGGTGACCAAGCCATTGACCGGAGGTATATGGATGCCGGGATGGTGTTTCGAATCATTCGACGGGTCGATCACTAGCCTGGCATGCTGGCGATTGTCCGGACAGTCAACCAGCCGTGGAACCGGCGGAGAAAACGAGCTTGACACACCCAGCAAGATATCCACGAGCCCTGACTGGTGACCGATCCATGACAGCAGTGAGCGCAGGCATCCCGTTACAGCAGCGCATACAAGATTCCCGGCCATCCCCGAGGAACAAAACACGACTTGTCTGCATGTACTGGTTCTCGAATGGCCCTTGAGATGAAGGCGGTGTTGACGCGAGTGCACATTTCTACAGTGAGAGTTTGGTCGTGCTGGTCGAACTGTATTATGACTACACCTTGGTGGTGAAGGGTCAAAGCCTCTCTCTCCGACTTTACCACGAATCCAGACCTTTCTCGCGGCCATCCCCCGACAACACCATTCAGGAGGCTCCCTCGGCGAAGATTTTTAGGCGAAAGACGATCCTCCTGATGTTGACACCGACCTGCATGGTATGCAGGATTAGGTTTCATTCGCAGGCCACGAACACACGTCAAATTCGTCCGAACAAACTGACAGCACCCGAGATGCGAAATCTCCGGGGGGGATGGGGAAGGGGCACTCATCGTCTTCGCTGTACGATACAAGGACTCCACCACCCCCAGTCTGCCTCACAGGGTGCGGCGACCACGATGTCGGTGAGCTGATCCGCGTTTACGCTCTAGCTTCCCCCCAGCCAACCCTCTGGCAGATCTGGGATCTACTTATCAGAGAACGTAATGGCATGGGCCGCCTTTTCCTCCGCCCTCCATTGGCACTGGCGGCTGAAATCCGATCCTTATCTGGAGTGCTGCGTCTCACACGCCAGCCTCTTTAGGCAGGCCACTCATCCGTGCTGACGGGGATCTTGGTGCTTTGGACGGCAGGCAGTGGCGGAGTCTGCACCCCAAGAAGCTTCTTCTCCTTGTACATTCGGCACCTGTAGCACCCTTCGGACCGGACCTCGCAGCTGCGGAGCGACTTTTGCAAGCACGGCAAATTAAAGCGGGCTGGTGCTGTTTCCTTTTGAACTAGACGCTGATCTTTCTGCATGAGACATTTTGCTGCTCCGATGGTGACCTCCGCCAAGTTACTTGCCTCCACCTTGCGACAGGGTCTCCGTGCACGACTTCAAATTGGCAATGCCAGCTGTCCTGTCGGTGAGGTTGGCTCTCGCCGCATTGTTTCAAACACCGATAGCTTCTGTTTGCTGTTGCGTACAGATGACATCTTCAAAATTGCCCGCTCGCTCATCCCTGCTTCTGAGACCTCGCCTTCGCCGATACTCTCCGACGCCCTCGTCCGTATTTGTCATGGCCGAGGCGCTTAGCCACTCATTCCCCCGCATAATATTCGTTTAATATAAATTCAAGGAAATAGTAAATAATAGCAAGCCACTAACGAGCCTTTTGCGGTCGCTGGTGAATTTCAATTGGTTATATTAAACACTGACCTGATCATCAACGCCCTCACATAAACATGTCGATTTGGCCCTCCCTCTCAGTCCTATTGCACAGGTCTCGAGTGCAAGTACAATCAACTTCTCCAGTACTGTGCTAAATCATGAATCCGGTCGAGCACGACCGTGAAGTACGAGGTCTCGTTCAGCAATGTCTCAAAGTGTTTGATTGCCTCTTCTTCCGTGAGATCCAGCCGGAACTTGTCCTGGATCTGTTCATGTACATCACGATGTTTGATATCAGGAATGTTGGCGTCGACCATGAGCGCGACCAAATTGAAAATGAGATTGGCGCTCTTGCGCAGGATGGTGAATGCTGTGAAACAAAAGTTTTTGAAACGTGCATAGTGTGTGGACTGCGCGCCTCCCATGCCATCGACCATCTCCTTGCATACCTTCACGGGAGGCGGAAATGGCTTTGGATCTCGGCCCAAGATATAACCGAAGTCGACTGTATGCAAATACGGATTAGCAGTGTTTAGTCAGAAAGAATTACTTGACGAGTACCGTGAAAGAAGTGCCCTTAAATGGCGTGGCGTATCAGCACACTCTCCGAAATGATTACAAAGAGAACGGACCGTCAGGTGTGACTAATAGGTTATCCAAGTGGCGGTCGCCGACGCCAAGTAGGTATGTGACGACACAGTATCCCGCTGTGGCCTTGATTAATGGCTGCCCCCCTCCGGCCACAATGCACGCACCACAACTGCGAACGAACGTGTCGATGACACCTGGCTCCACGCCATACGTGCCTACGCTTCCCTCGTCCGGATGGTTTGCACGCAGGTAGTTGAGCAGCGTGCCATGCTCGCTGACTATCGCCGCTATCGTCTTGCTTGGAATAAATTGCGCCATGCCCTGCAGCGGTCCTGTAGCGAGGACATCGTACGGGATCAATTTCAAATCCAGATTTTCCTTTCGCAGTAACTGGTCCATGAGCGTGAAGAGCTGCAATACCAGTTGGTCTTGTCGCATGTCGTCCCCATCCTTGAATATCACTGGGATCTCTGAACCGTCCACACATTGGAAATAGAGCAAAAACGGGAACTGGCTGGACTTGAACACGGAAGACTTCTCAGCATTGATGCCTGTGATTTCGATTCGGGCGTTAAGCGGTAAAGGGAGCGGAGGGACGTTGATAAGACCGTTCTTGGAGTCGTTTATGAACGAGCGGAGCTTTTCAATTTTCTTGGGCCGAGGGTCCTTGGAGGTTCTGATGTCTCTCGCCCGTTTTGCCAGCGTTTCAACCATGATTCCTTGTCGCCGCATGAGCTCACGACGTTCACTACCTCCTTCCGACTGAAACGAGCTCGGTCATCTGATGAATCAACGGAATGAGGGTGTGCGCACCTCGAGAATCTTGCTCAGAAACTTGAACACAACTCTTCCATACATTTTCGCCATCACCCTATCCTCCAGCGCGACTTCGACCATGAGATACCAATACAATTGATTACCGAGTACGCGATTCTTCACACCACGCGCAATCAAGAAGTCAGACAATCCGCTGTCGTCGTATGATATCGCGTTCGTCGTCGACCGTGACGACCGCTGATCGCTTGCAGCGCTCTCAAACTTGAGCGCTTGAACGAGTTGGAGCAAATACAGCATGAGCTCCTGCAACATGTCCGTCAGTAAAGACAAGTAATAATAACAGAAAACGGGTCTAGTCACGTCGTCGTCGGCACGGTTCAGCTGTCTGACCGCAAACGCTCTCACACGCGAGTCCACGGTGCTGGGACCCAGCAGCTCAAGAGCGTCATCGGTGTCTACCTCCGTCCACATGGGCAACAACTCTTCGACTGCCTGTTTGACTTCTGACTGATCTCTCCAAGTCACCGACTTTAGGAACTTGGTCAATCCACGCTTATCTCTAGCGAGATAAAAGCGGAACTTCCAGATCAAGTCTTTCTCCTCTGAAGTGAGAGGGCGTGATGGAGGATAATTAAGAATTTCCTGAGATGGTGAACGTCGACTTGGTGCACGCAAACCTTCTGGGCCTGAAGACTCACCCCGAGCTCGTCTCTGATTTTGGCGTTTGGTTTGAGTTCTCTGTCATATGGGCTGCTCCGATGGCTCCGAACCAAACGACGGTGCTTGTCTTCTACAGGGTTCTCACGTGCCATCTCGGGATCTAGGACTGCCCAGAAATGGGGATCAGTTGCAAAGGACGGGGGAAGAACTGGTGCAGCGGGCGCTTGAGTAACCGTCGTCGGTGCAGTGGAAGTCGAGGGCGTATTTTGTGTCTCCTGCACACAATCCCGTTAGTCGCACAAGAACCCATTTCAAGTGTACACTTGCAGGTTCACTGAAGATCACCGGAAAGTCAAAGCGAGGCAGGTCGATGTACAAGAACATGTTTTCCGACTTTGCAGTCTCGGCCTGTGACAATCAGCCTGGACCTATGCAATCACGCAAGAAACTCACCGCGTGTATCTCCTCCATCCTCCGGAACGCCATGTTATCAAGCCAACCTGACTTTGGGAGATCCCCCCGCTCGTACTTCTTCACAAGCTAGGAGAGCAGATGGCGAGGTTCGTCAAGAAGCCATATGGATCGAAGGAAACGCACTTTCTCCAACCGTCCCATTTCATCCCTCGTCCCCAACTTGCTCGGTGTAGTAGTCTCCATCGACCCATCTGCCTCTTTACCAGGCCACAACAACAGCCTGTGTTTTCCTCGTCGCAAGGTCCTGGCCCTCGATGAACGGCGCGCACACACACCGAGGACACCAGCTCACCATTTCTTTCCGAACAATCTAAAGGTCGTGCCACCCACCGGAACGGCCGAGCGCGGACTCCCGATATCCCACACGGTAAAGGTGACCTGTGAGCTCAAGGGGAGATCGCAATATCGTATCGGGAGCGTAATCCATTCGTTCCAGCTGGGTCGATGGATGCGTGAGATACGCACAAGGATCTCGGGATGGCACATACGTATAGGTGGTCTTGAATGCCTTGAAGGACGTCTTGAAGGGAATCGTGAGTGGTTTGTTGTCAGCGACCAGCTGACAGGTGACGTAGAGATCCGAGAGTGAGCTGTCCCCAGGTCAGTCCTGCCACAACGAGCTCGAACAAGACGGGCGGCGAAGAGTCATACGAGGATTGAGCGCCGTGAAACCGCAGCTCTGGGTGTTCGAGTACATCTGAGATAGACTTTCGTGGTCTTGTACCTTCTAGTTGTGAGCTAGCCAAGCGCCATTGGGGTAAGAGGGCGCGTGAATACGAGCCAGAATGAGCACATACATTCGAAAGGTCAGTGGTAGCTTTAGGTCGGAAAGCTTGGCGAACGTGAAATCGTCGCGATTGTCCTTGTCCATGCCAGCTGCGATGGAATATCTGCCAGCGGCCACTCCCTAACTTGATTACACTCGCTTGCAAGCAATTTCGTCGAAACAAGGATTTAAATCATCCACTGTTGCCATCACTGCCACGACCGAATGAATTCGAATTAGATTCCGTCAGCGTGGTGCTATCGTACATGCAAGTCATCTCTACGGGGTGCACCTAGGGTGCTTTTGGCTCTGAGTGCGAAGCAACTACACTCAAAGGATGATGAAACGATGGCCTGTGTTGGGTATCATGTCAGTCCCCGGCTACTTTTACTCAGCCTTGTAGTCGGGGCGCAAGGAGCGGACGACTTTGCCTAGACATGGAAAACTGAGCAATAGAGACCAACAGCAACACGATACGGTCTTACCAGCTCTCCAAATCTCCTGGTCGTCAATCTCCTTAAGCTCCTTGGCAAGGTCTTGGCGGTAGGTCGCACGGCCGTTGTACTCCAATGATTTACGAGTCTCAGTGCCGTTCTTGACACTCTCGTACAGCTTCTCAAAGATGGGAAGGTTCGCCTTTTCGAAAATTGGAGCCCAATCAAGCGCACCACGACGGGCGGTAGTAGAGCAAGCATTGTACATGTAGTCCATGCTGTCGGCAAACGAACGTGTCTGAGACGCAGAATTGGGGAGCGGGTCTGAATACTCACCCCTTTTGGCCAATCAAGGGATAGAGAGACTGGGTAGCCTCTTCGACGGTCTCGTTGAAAGCTTCCGAAGGGGTGTGGCCATTGGCACGGAGGATCTTGTACTGGGCACAGAACAGACCCTCTGTTTGACATGAGACAGAGCTCAGCTAATCAACTAGCGAACTTACGGATGGCACCCATGAGCTATTGAAACTGGTGAGTATATCAGAGTGATACATGGAAATGGAACATACCACGCCTCGTTCACCATACAAGTCGGAATAGACTTCTTTCTCGAAGGTGGTCTCGTACATGTAACCAGAGCCGACAGCAACACCGAGGGCGACGGCTTTCTCCTTTGCCTTGCCTGTGACGTCTTGGAAGACAGCGACACTAGAGTTGATACCCCTTCCCTCCTTGAAAAGAGTGCGGACGGTACGACCTGAGCCCTTGGGGGCGACGAGGATAACGTCAACATCAGGAGGAGGAATGACCTTGGTGTCTTCCTTGTAGACAACGGAGAAACCGTGTGAGAAGTAGAGGGTCTTGCCCTTCGTAATGAGTGGCGCAATGGTGGGCCAAGTTTGCGACTGGGCAGCATCGGAAAGAAGGTTCATGATGATGGTTCCACGATTAATGGCCTCCTCAATAGGGAAAAGGGTTTCATTCGGTACCTATCGAACTAGATGAGAAGGCGAGGGATAAGAGAAAAAGAGGACGGACCCAGCCATCCTCGAGGGCCTGCTTCCAGCTCTCGCCGTCCTTGCGGACACCGACGATGACGTTGAGGCCATTGTCACGTGCATTCAAGCCCTGGCCGTGACCTTGAGAGCCATAGCCGATGAGGGCGAGGGCGTCGTTTTTGAAGTAATCGTGAAGCTTGGCAAGGGGCCAGTCGCTGCGCTCGTAGACAGTCTCGTCTGTACCCGCAAAGTTGAGGGTCTTGACACCGCGCACAGGGAGGGCCTCGTGAAGCGTGTTAGCAAAGTCTGAGAATGCTTCCTGGTGAAAATTCACCTGAACGGCGGAGCGAGGAGGGAAGGAGGTGCGGGCGGCGATGGAGGACAATGCCAAAGAGGACCGGTGAGCGCGACGAGCGAGGAGGGGGAGGACGCGCGAGAAAGGACGCGATGCGATCGAGGCCATCGTATACAACAAAATGAGAAAAACAAAAAAGTCCGTCATTTATAACTGCGCGGACTCGGCCGAGCTGACGTCCGAAAATACCCGATGACTCACTCCGTCTTCTTTGCCCCCTGTCCATACACGATCTCGTCCACTGCCCGTCTCCTTCCACGTACGCTCAGCACTGCACCCCGCACCAGTGTGAAGACAGGAACAAACATCGCGACACGCTCCTGGTACGCCTTGTACGCGACCGGGTACTTGGACAGCGAAATCGACTCAGTAAACTTGGTCGACGGGAAGAACAGGGCACAGAGCACGAGACTCGGGAGTAGCGGTGCAAGCGAACTAAACGACGTTGGCCATCCTTGGCTCCACGGGCCATCCGCACATACCAACGGAATCAAGTTGACGATGATCTAGCCCCACGGCTGTGTCAGTCAGTCTAGCGTCAACGTCAGCGCGACACACCCAGAAAGTTTGTTCGCAGAAAAAATTGGGATGCCTTGACCACGCCCAGAGGCCCCTAGTCACAAATCCCCTTTCGGCGTCTCGCTCTGACCAGGCCAGACGTGCACCAAACCACTGGCTCGACCCACTGGCACGCTCGGGCGTCCGGTACGAACGCTTGAATGTCTGGTACGAATACTGCTGATTGTCCGCGACGAACTCTGTCAGCAGGGTGACAAGTGCAAGTGCAGCGAGAACATAATCAGAGACACCCAAGCTCGTGTGCGGCTGAGTGGCCGCAAATTTGGTGGGAATACTTAATAAGAAAAGAATGATGTTCTGAATCGCAGCTGGGGGGCGCGGTGAGCGATGTGTCGCGTAGTCATACTCGAACATACAGATGAACGTGAGGTTGAGCACTTGGAACAGCCACGGAGGCATCGCGTCACGAACGATCTTCCAGCGGTAGTCCTCGTCATTGCTGATGCGAGCAAGGCATGGGATGAGTCGCTCATCGTCAGGCTAGTAGACGCTTACAAATTGAAAAGCCCTCGCCGCCATGTGTTGTATGAAAGCCTAGAGGTGCGTAAATGTGCAAAATAAATAGGGGTTGCGTGTTGCACACCTAAGCATCCAAGCGACCTGCTTGCGCGTCAGACGAGGTTTGCGGTGCACACGACGTCGTCACTCACAACCAAAGCAAGCATGAGCAATGCACGGGGGCTGAAATCGCCTGAGAATGACCCGTCCGCCGTGTCGGGCGTGTACGGAAGGAGGAAGAGGAGGGAGGTGCGGG
>JBBPKP010000364.1:0-13671 GCA_038089335.1 Boletellus aff. obscurococcineus | reverse complement strand
CAACTTCATCACAACACACCTGATACAAATTCCTTCCTTGAAACCTACTTCAATGTCTGCTGGGATGCATCCCCCATATCCACCTTCCATCTCCCCTCTGATCTTGCCACCAATCTCTCCCTCCCCTCATCCATTTGGGACCTCCTGCTGTTCAATGACGAGCCCCTTGCTAACCATGTGCCAACTTGAGCTGAAGTTCTAGACTTTGACATGTGGTACTGGTAGACAGGTAGGACTCTCCCAGTAGCCTTCCATTTCTATGCCATGAACTTCCCATCTGCCTCCCAGATATAGTTGTCCCCTTCCTCTTGCCTTCCCATCTTGGACTCACCTTCCTCCTCTGTTAGTCTCTCCTTATGGCTAGCACATAGTCCCCAGAAACCCATAAATACCTTTGAGTTGCACACTTGTACTCTAGTTAGATCTACACTTAACATACTGCAAGTTTAACTCACTCCACTGTTAGCAGAGACTGTCAGTGAGACCTGACTCCTACAAGACTTTGCTTTGCTCCTAAGGAAGTGCTTGACAGTTAGGCTTTACATGTAGCATAACAAAAGATCCAACTTTTCCAGGCTGCCCCTGCTTTTTAGCAGAAGGGCAAGACTAGCTGACCAACACATCACACAGAGGGGAACACTGAGGCTATCATGTGCCTAGTTCCTTGGAGGAAAACAACCAGGAAGAACAAGAGACAGGATATATCTCTGAACCAGAACAGCCCCCACCCTCATGCTACATCTCAGAAAGAGTGCTGCCACTGCCAAACCCTGTCATTCAGCCAAGAAGACAGAAGACCAACCACCTCTCTGCCTGCTGTGCCTCTCCTGTTGATCGAACCACCTACACTCTCCACCCCCACATTTCAACCCCAATGAAATCCCCTATCTGCCCAGACCACCACTGCCCCCACCCCTCAAACCATTACCAGAGCCCCCACACCCCTACTCTTCTTCACCACCACTCAAGCCTCCCTTCTATCCACACCCAAAGCCACTCCTACCCCCACCCCAGAAGTAAACATCACTCCCCCCTAGCCATAGGAGCAGTGCTCTCCTCATTGAATGAAGAAGACCAAAAATGGCACCTGGTTGCATACATGTCACATGCAATGACACCAGAAGAATGAAACTACCCCATTGCAGATAAGGAGATGCTGAGCATTATCCATGCACTCAAAACATGGCAATACTACCTAGAAGGTAGCCACTTCAAGTTTGAGGTCTGGAATGACCATGCAAATTTGCAATGGTTCATGAAAAACCAAAACCTCTCATGATGACAAGCCCGCTGGGCTAGATACTTGTCTAGGTTCAATTTCAAATGGGTCCACAAGCCTGGAGCCCAGATGGCTAAAGTAGACACCCTCTCTAGAAGAGAAGACTATGCCATCAGAATTGAAACTGATAACAAAGGAATTACAATAATTACCCTGAACAAAGTCCTAGTGCCTGCAGATGAAGGGGAACATTCAGTTTACATTGCCAAGATAGTCAAAGCCAAGAGGCCCTTACACAGCACAATAGTTAAGGACGACGGCAACACTCTATTAGATCACATCAGAGATGCACAGAAGAAAATGACGAATGAAGAAAAGGACACATTCAGAAGAAAGTTTAATCTCAATGGAGACCTTACCAAATGTGGAAGGCACTTCACCCCTGACAAAGGAAGCCTTTGCATGGATGTGATTCATCTTCATCACAATATACCCATAGCAGGACATCATGGGAAACAAAAAACACTAGAAAATATCCAAAAAGGTTATTGGTGGCCTGGGATGGCCACTAATATTGACAAATACATAAAACACTGCAATAAATGTCAGCAGTTCAAGACAGGAAATAAACCACTAGCAGGAAAGCTAATGCTGCTAGAAGCTGCAAACATGCCCTGGACAGATATCACCACTGACTTTGTCACAGACTTACCACAATTGAACAGATTTGACTCCATCCTAGTGGTGGTTGATTGCTTCCTCAAAAGAAGTTGAATTCATCCCTTACACCAAAAACATATCTGCCATAGAAACCACTTGGTTATACCTAAATAGAGTTTGGGTAAACCATGGACTCCCATGCTCCATAATCTCCAACAGAGAACCATAGTTCTCATCACAGGTGATGCAGAACCTCTGTGGTAGATTAGGAATTAAACCTAAATTGTTGACCACCTTTCACCTGCAAATAGATGGGCAAACAGAAAGGGTTAATTAGAATCTCCAGAAGTATCTCCAATTATTCACATCAGAAAAACAAGATAAATGGGCCAATTGGCTAGCCCTCACCCAGTTTTCACACAATTTACAGATGTACACAGCCACCCAGAAAACACCCTTTACAGTAACAAGAACCTACCAGCCTAGAATGAGCATGGAACCAGGAATTTCCAGTGTGTTAAGACAGGGTCAACTCCGGTCTAACTCTGGCTAACTCCAGAGTTATGTGAGATGGATTGGGACTTGGCTTCAGCGACTCAGAGTGGAGTGCTGCACCCTTGCTGGAGTCTGTATCCTGGATTTGCAGAGGTCGGAGGTAAAGACTTAACGTTGACTAGCAACAAAGTCGAGCGGAGGGTTAGAGGAGAGTCGAAGACTCAAGCAGAGGTCAGAGGAGTTGATCTAATTCGATATTTGAACTGAGGAGTATGACAAAGTACAGAGAGGTTTTTATACTACAGGGCAGAGGACAAAAGGGGTTATAGAAAGAACAGATTATGGATATGCAGTCGAATAACAAACAGTATCGTATGTTTGAGATAGAGGAAGAATATCAGAGAGTATGTGCACACCAGGCAATGCTTGTTAAGCAAGCCTGCGGAAGATGAAACATATCCGCTGTGAGCACATGGAACGGAAAGATAACGGATCTATGGAGCACAGTATAGAAAAGCAGAGTTCAACTCCAGAGTCTAGGGGTTGTGGGTCGCGGAGGTGATGTCAGGGTTGCATGAGTGCGGGTGGAGTTGTCCAGAGTTGGACAGGAGTTTTAGGATATGACAGTATCCCCCTTTTAGGCCTGAGCCCATGAAGGCCTTAAGCAAGGATAATGTGGAGTTTGCGGAGCAGAGTTCGAAATGTGCGAACAACCTATAAAGGTGCAGAATTTCTTCTTCCTTTCCGCATTCTAACTTGACCCTCATGTCCAACCTCTCCAATATCCAGAGGTGGGACAACACGCAGCTTGCTGAGAATAAAGAGAATAATAACAAGGTCTACAAAGTGAAGTCGGCTGAGCAGAGGAGACAGATGAAGGTCCAGAAGGAGGAAGTGCAATGACAGGTGGAGCAGGAGGTGTGGCGGGTGGTGGAACAGAAGGAGCAGCAGGTGGCAGAGCATGAGGAGTGGTGCTGTCGCTCAGTTCAGAGGGGAGGAGGAGGAAGAGGACGAAGACATCAACACAGAGGTCAATGTGGAGGAGATTGTGGACATGGAGAGGGGTGACACAGAGGTCACCATGTCAGAGGGGGTAGAGGAAATGGAGGAAGTGGGAGAGGGGATGGAGAAAGCAGAGAAGAGTGCGGGGGAAGGTTCATAGGAAGTGGGAATGGGAACAGAGAATGCGGAGGAGGGGTTGGAGGAATAGTAGTGTATTTGTTTTCTTTTTACACAAATACAACCAATCGGTTCACAATATATTGTGAGGACCAGGTTTGGTCAGATAATGTGCATGGAAGTCCGAGACCAGCTCGGAAGCATGGGTGAGCTCGGTGGCTAATAGCCATGACATTTCTTCATCAGTCCCTTCATACCCTAGCCAGCAGACCAAGTATAGGAGTTTACAACTCTGTCGTCTCTGGTCAATCTTGGAGTCAAGAATCTCCATGATCTTGTACTCTGGTTTGCTGTCAACTTCAATTGGAGGGGGTGGAGGTTGGATATGGTTAGGTATGGAGTTGGGGATGGATGGCTCGAGCTGCAACACATGGAAGATGGGGTGTACAGATTTCATAGATTCAGGGAGGCGGATTGTGAAGGAGTGGGTCCCCACTTGAGCAATGATCTCGTAAGGTCCAAGATTCTTCTCAGAGAGCCTTTTCGAGGGGCAGGTAGAGCAGAAATACTTAGCCTTCATGAAGACCAGATCACCGACTTTGAAGTCCGGTGCTGGAGTTCACTTGGCATTAGCGGGCCCCTGATATTGCTTTTGGGCATGAGCCATCTCCTCATAGAGGAACTAATGGAGGGACTCGAGGTCCATGGAGTACTCACAGGCACGAGCAGAGGTTATGTCCCTTTCAGGATGTATGGAGATGTCAGGGTGATAACCCTTGTTGGCAAAGAACGGAGATACACCGGTGGTAGCATTTGGAGCATTATTGTATGTGAACTCCACAAGGGGCAACAGTTCTGACCAGTTGTCCTGCTGGTAGTTGCAGTAGATCTGGAGGTACTATTCCAGTGTCTGGTTCATTCGCTCTGTTTGTCTGTCTCCTTCCAGATGGTATCCAGAGGTGAAGTGAAGACGGATGTCAAGGGCTTTTCCGAGGGAGCAGAAGAAGTGGGAGACAAACTCCGCTCCTTGGTCGGAGGTGATGTGCGACAGAACTCCATGCTTGGAGAACACCTGCAGGAGGAAGAGTTTAGCTAACTCCAGAGAGGTCACCTTATCATCTATGGGGACGAATATGCACTGCTTCAAAAGGTGGTCCACTACAACAAGGATCACAGTGTGACCAGAGGACGGAGGAAGCTGTTTGATGAAGTCCATTGAGATGGAGTGCCAGGGCCTCTCGGGGATGGGGAGTTGCTTTAGGAGTCCATATGGCTTGTGTCAGGGGACCTTCACATGCGAGCATGCTGTATAGAAGGAGATGTATTCTTTGACGAATGTATGAACTCCAGGCCAGGTGTATTTGCAGCAGACCAGGTCCAATATCTGATTCTGTCCAAAATGTCCCGCAAGCGGGTGGTCATGTTTGTACCAGAGTACACAGAGGCAGAGATCATCAGAGTTGGGGATGTAAATATAATTATCCAAGTGGAGGAGGCCATCGGAGTCGACGGACCAGCAGGATTCTGAGGGTGTGGAGGTGGACAGATGGACAGAAGCCAATGGGTTGGAGGGGAGTGTGGAGAGGATGTCATTGTGAAGCAACTCGACATCGAACGTGGTGCTCGCACGCAGTACCAGATCGGCAAGATAGGAGGCTTGGAGGGAGAATGCGAGCTGTTCCTGGGTAAACATAGGATGGAGATTATGGGGGTTGACTCAAGCATAGTCCCTATCCCCCTCTTTGGGATAGACATCCCAGCATCTAGTTAGGGCATCAGGCTTTCCGCTGAGTCTTCCAGGATGGAAGCGGAGTACCAGATTGAACTAGCACAGGAACTCCGACCAGTGGGCTTGCTACGTGGTCAGGAGGTGAGTGGAGGTGAAATACTCCAGGTCCTTATGGTCCATGACAATGTCGATTGGAGTTATGGAGCCTTTGAGGTAATGCTGCCAAGTCTGGAAGGACTCGTGCACAGCAAGTAATTCCTTGTCATGGATATCATAGTTGAGCTTGGACACATGGAGGGTGCAGGAGTAGAAGGCAACGGGGCAGATCTCATCATCTGCACAGCGGATGGAGAGGATACCAGCCATGGCATAGTCAGAGGCGTCAGTTTCTACTATGAGCAAAGCATCCAGAACCCAATGAGTAAGGATTAGAGTGGAGGTGAAGGTGTCCTGGAGCTGCTGGAAAGTGGAGCAACAGTCATTGGAGAAATTCCATAGAGCACCCTTGTGGGTGAGGTGGGTCAAAGGAATGATGATGTCGGAGTAGCTGTGGATGAAGTGCCTGTAGAAGTTGGCGAAACCGAGGAAGGACTGTATGTCCTTGACCTTCCAAGGCTTGGGCCATTCCTGGATGGCTTTGACTTTATCGTTGGACATGGTAAGTCCAGCTGGGGATAGGCAGTATCCAAGATATTCAGTGGAGTCGGTGTGAAATTCACACTTCTCAGGCTTTGTATAAAGTCCGTGTTTGCAGAGTCTGTGGAGGACCTCATGGACATGTTTGTGGTGAGTGGACTTGTCTGCGGAGTAGATCAGGATGTCATCCAAGTAGACTATGATGCAAATATCTAAAAGATCAGCGAAGATTGTGTTGATGAACTGCTGGAATGCCGCCAGAGCATTCATCAGACCAAATGGCATGACAAGCCACTTGTAGGAGCCGTAGCGTGTGCAGAATGCGGTCTTCCATTCATCTTCTTTGGCAATGTGGACCAGGTGGTACATATGCTGGAGGTCAATTTTGGTATAGATCTTCACGTGGCTCGGAGCATCTAAGAGGTCAGAGATACAGGGGAGTGGATAGCGGTCTTTCTTTGTAATCTTGTTGAATCCTTGGAAGTCAATGCAAAGGCAGAGTGAACCATCCTTCTTGCGGACAAAGAGGACCAGAGTGGCATTAGCAGAGGAGGAGGGACAGATGAATCCATTGGCAAGATGCTCATCGAGGAATGTACAGAGGGACTCAAGCTCGGAGGCAGAGAGAGAGTAGGTGGTACATAGGGGAGGAGAGGTTCCATCCTCCAAGTTGATCTTGAGGTCATGTTCTCTGTGCAGTGCAAGCTTGGAAGCCTTGCTTTTGCTAAACACATCTGTGAAATCATGATACTCCAGAGGAACTCCGGAGAGATCAACCTGTTCAGGGGTGACAATGGAGGCAGAGGAGGAATGGAGTTCACTCTCCTTGGGGCAGAGTTGCAGGCTAAACTGAATGGAGCCCTCTAAATGACAAGCCAGCACAAAAGCTGGTGCATTCACAAGAGCAATGGAGGGAGCCTGGTGATCAGAGGGACACAGTAAATTGGGGGTTACGGAGTCAGCCAGCGGGGGTAAAACTGGAGGCTGTGGAGGTGAGCTCAGAGGGGCTAGACTGGTTTGCTCTGGTGAACGGAATGCGATACTGCTCAAAACCCAGTCAATCAACAGATTGTGGCGGGCGAGCCAGTTATGTCCTAGAACAAGAGAGCAGGAGCCATCCAGTAGAGTGACATAGAATGTCACCGGAGTGATGTCACCATTCAGAAAACAGACAGAGAGATTGGTAGCTTGAGTGATGGTGGAATTTGATGTTCCATCAAAGAGGTGGAGTAGCAGCGGAGGGACAGAGTACATTGAAATGTTATGTTTATTAACGAATATACTGTCTATGTAACAGTCGGAGGAACCGGAGTCGATCAACGCAGGGAAAGAAGGACTGTCTATGGAATCTAGGGAGATGGAGGGCATAAGGGAGTTTGAATCTGAGAGAGCAGATGCGTTGAGTTGGAGCTCCTTTGGTGCATGGTCGGAATCAACGTGACCTTCAGTCCATGCAGAGTCTGAGAGGTTACGCTCTATTTTTTTGTCTCCGTAGAGACCTCCAGTTTGGCTTCTGGGGTTTCAGTTGTGGCTGCACAGGCTTTGGATATGTGTGAAGAGGACTTCGGGCAGTCCTTCGCCATGTGGCTGGCCTGACCACAGAACATGCACAGCTTGTTATTGAAGTGGTGCTTGTACTCAGCAGCAGTGAGCTTGCCATCTTTCCTGAGCTTGGATGAAATGTTGGAGTTGGGGGCAGAGGTGGTGGCTTTGCCCTTAGAGCCACTGGAGGAGCTGCTGGAGTGCAGTACAGAGTTTGAAGGCTTGTTGGAGGACTTCAGGGAAGATGAAGTGTTAGTGGAGGGCTTTGCCTGCCATGACAATTCCGACTTGCGCTCCCAGTAGCACACATCAATGGCTTGCACAAGCTGTCAAATTTTAGTGAGGGTGGGGGGTTTCCTGACACAGGAAATTTCATCTTTGATACAGTCTGGAAGACCATTGTAGAAGTAGTGCCAGAGGGCACCACCTTCATAACCATGGACTTGTGAAGCAATTCTATTAAACTCCACAACGTATTTGTTAATGCATTGACCATCCTTTATGCTAAGGTGGTCAAGCTGATGTTCCACATCTCCAACGGGATCATGTGGATCAAAGTTCATCTGGAGTTCCAGGACAAACTCCTTGAAATCATCCATCCAAACTGGACAGAGTGTGGGGTCTTCCATCTGGAGGAGGTCCGGTTTGAACCATTTCAGTGCCATGCCCTTTAAGTATGACTGTGCGAAGGTGACCTTAGCGTGGTTGGTGCTGAAGGCTTTAGGGTGGTTTTGGAAGTTAGGTTTGCACTGGACCAAGAATACCCAGAGTTTGCAGGGGTCTGTCCCATCAAACTAATCTGGTTCTTGGACCTTGGTGTGCTGGGAGGATTCAGAGGCAGGATGACAGGAGGAGGAGTGAGCGAGTTTGGTGATCACATTTGCTAGCTGAGCCAGCATGTTGCGAGGAATGAACTCATTCTCGGAGTAGGAGGGACTGGAGTTCCCGTTATCTCTGGAGAGTTCGATGTCGGAGGGGTCATCTCCAGGGTCATTCCCAGGGTCACCTCCAGGGTTACCTCCAAGGCTGGGGAAATGCATGGAGCTCAGAGGGCTGTTGTAATTTGGAGGGGTTTGGGGGGATTGCTCCCTGGAGTGGTGGCTAGAGCTGGGTCCATGGCCCTCATCTCTAATTTCTGTTATGTGCGCTCCCAGAGTGGGAGACATAGGGCGTCATGAGGCGGATGCAGATGGTGCAGGGGTGCATCAAGCAGAGAAGCTGTAGAACTGCTCGACGAGCACATGTCCTTGACGGTTGCTCCCAAACACGGAGAGCGGATTTGAACTAGGAGATGGGGGTGGGTTGAGACCCAGAGCATGGGTACAAGATCTGGTGGTATGGGTTGCCATAGGTGAAACTCTCGACAAGAATGCGTTCGAATATACTGTTAAGACCGGGTCAACTCTGGTCTAACTCCGGCTAACTCCGGAGTTATGTGAGATGGATTAGGACTTGGCTTCAGCAACTTGGAGTGGAGTGCTGCACCCTTGCCAGAGTCTGTGTCCCGGATTTGCGGAGGTCGGAGGTAAAGACTTAACGTTGACTAGCAACAAAGTTGAGCAGAGGGTTAGAGGAGAGTCAAAGACTCAAGCAGAGGTCAGAGGAGTTGATCTAATTCAATATTTGAACTGAGGAGTATGACAAAGTACAGAGAGGTTTTTATACTACAGAGTGGAGGACAAAAGGAGTTATAGGAAGAACAGATTACAGATGCGCAGTTGAATAACAAACAGTATCATATGTTTGAGATAGAGGAAGAATATCAGAGAGTATGCACACACTGGGCAATGCTCATTAAGTGAGCCTGCGGAAGACGGAACATATCTGCAGTGAGCACATGGAACGAAAAGATAACAGATCTATAGAGCAGAGTATAGGAAAGCAGAGTTCAACTCCAGAGTCTAGGGGTTGCAGGTCATGAAGGCGATGTTGGGGTTGCGCAAGTGCGGGCAGAGTTGTCCAGAGTTGGACAGGAGTTTTGTTACGCTACACGTAAAGTCCAACTGTCGAGCACTACCTCAAGAGCATAGTGATGTCTCGTAGAGGTCTGGGTCTCGCTGAGTGAACGACTGCAGCGGTGAGGAGTTAAACTCTAGGCGTGTTAAGCGTAGATCTAACTAGGGGACAAGTACAGGGCTTGACGGTATTTATGTGTCTGGGAAAACTAGCTAGCCATAAAGAGAAGCTAACGAGGAGGGAAGGCAAGTCCGATAGAAGTAGGCAAGGGCAGAGGGTTAGTCGAAGTGGGAAGGCGAATGAGTAAGACTGGGCAAAGGGGTAGACAAAGCGGGAAGGCGAATGAGTAAGACTGGGCAAAGGGGTAGACGAAACGGGAAGGCGAATGAGTAAGACTGGGCAAAGGGTAAAGACTTAACAAGAAGGCAGGCGCTGCGCGGGATACTTGTGGTCGAAGTCGAGCACGTCCTGCCATGTAGCCGAACTGGGATCTTCTACGAGTTTGCGAAGGGAGGAAGGGAGATGATAGATGGGAGGGGACGTGTCAGCGGGACCAGGTGAAGGTTGGGGGGACCAGCAGACGTTGAAGTAGGACTCGAGAAAAGAGGAATGTAGTTCGTCCTGGGGGGATTCAGGGGAAATCGTAACAAGTTTCGGGATATGACATAATGTGCCAGCCACAGAAGCACTAGCTGCACAGATAGAGAAAACCTTAGAATCCACCTATAGAAACCTAGAACAGGCATAACAACAAATGTTCAAACAGGCAGAGCCTACAAGGTCCAAAGCACCAAAATACACTATAGGAGACCAAGTTTGGCTTTTCACAGAAAACCTTAGATTGCCAAGATCATCTAAGAAGCTTATGGAAAAATGGCTCAGACTATATAAAATTAAAAAAGCAATCCCAAACACAGTAGAACTACACCTTCCAAAGATGATGTGGATACATCCAATGGTCAGCATCTTAAGAGTGGAATCTTACACAGAGCGTTTACCCAGCCAGCCAGCCTATAAGCTCAGACTGGTTATTGTCACCAAAGATCAAGATGTCAAATACAAGGTTGAGTCCATTATAGATTCCTGCTTAAAGTGAGGGAAATTGGAATACCTAATCCATTGGATGGGATTTGATGAAATAGAGCAAACATGGGAACCTCTTGGAAACCTTGGAAATGCACAGAACACAATTAAGGAATTCCATAGAACTCATCCATCAGCTCCACAAAAATTATAAATCATGGAATTACTTTTCTCCACCCTTTTCATAGAGAATAGATTTCTCAATGTATCAGACAAAGGTAATAGAATTATCCAAGTCTTCAATTGCCTGGAAGTTGATCTATAGAAAGGGGGAAGTGTTACAAAATGAATATCATATTCTTTTTCTCCATATTTTTCTCAGCACAATAGTGCCACTTTTATTTACTTTCCCACAGTCACATGACAGGTCATGTGACTTTTCCATACTTAATGTAACTTTCCCATGAAGAACCCCCATAACATCATACTTTCACATTTCACTTTGCATATGCTTATATTTTTCTCTTATCTTATCTAATCTCTAACCAATCACATTCACAGTAATGATCTCTTAAGACAAGAGGCACTTAGCCTCCAATAACCTACGATGACATCATAGTCCAGGCCAGTCTATGACATCATCATGACATCACTGTATTACAAAGATATTACTAATTATCTCTGTATTTTAGTTATTATTTAGTCGGCCCACATCACACCATCTGATGTCATAATGATGCAATATGGCACCATACCCTAGACCCTGGTCACATGCTCTTTCCTGTATAGTAATTGTACCACAACATATACAAATAGTAGAAGGGTACATAAAGCCAGAGCTCTTTGCTGGACATCCTCCAGTAAAGTTCTCTTGGTCATTTCTGAATAAGGGGTGCCTCACTAAGGAACTACTCCCAAGTACTAGTCACTGGTGATTAGGATTTGGTCTCATTCTCTTTGCTAAAGACTAGTGACTCATTCAGTTGTTTCAGCAGGTAGATGAAACCTTCAGCATGTATCTACTAGAACATGGGGTTTCTGAGGAAACAAAGTGGGAACTCTACACTAAAGGAAGGAGGAAACAGACAATCAATCTAACCCTTCTAGAAGTCTGGGAGATTGGAAGGGCCTTCAAGAACTACTGACTTGCCACTGCCTCATCCAAAGGGATTTAGAGGCCAAGGAACCCAGGCACAAACACAGAGACACCTGCACAGCCCCCATAAGGATGTCCACACCAGCAGGATGCTGGAACTGCAGAGACCAAGGCCACTTTATGCTGAAATACCTAAGACCAACTATAAGATGCCCTGAGTGCAAGAGAAGCTGCAGGAACCACCTAGGGTCATGTTCGAAAAGGAAGTGACAGACCTGACTCGCAATTGAAGAAGACTGGAGAAAGATGTTTAAAGAAGACACTGCTGCCTATTGGGCAAGGAAGATGTCCAAAAGTGCACTCAAGAAGCTGGACAGCACTGGACAGAAAGAAGCCAAAGAAGAAGAGAAGTCACCAGAACTCAAGAAGGGGTTGTTCAGATCAGCCTTCAAGGGTTTTCACAAGGCAACCTGAGCACACTGGGTGCTAAGGTTGCAAAGGACAAGGTTTAAGGATCAGGCACTAATGTATTAACAAACTCATATGAACAGGATTTGATGCTAGGGGCATCTCGAGAGGCAAACAAGCATGGCCAGGACTTCAAATTGGTGCTTAATTCCCCTCTTAGCTCAAGGCCCAAGCCAAGAAAAGAAACCCTGGCAAAATAAGAGACCCCAGAGGCCAGGTTCACAAGGACACTGACCCAAGAATAAAAGGTCCATGTACCACTAAGACTAGTGGCATGACAGGATAATTTAACTTGGCATGAGGTGCCTGCACTACTAGACAGCAGGGCCTTACACATATTCCTAGACTGCAAGTTGGCACTGGCCCACAGTATCCCCATGCACCAATTATGCTGCCCCATCAGCATCTACAACATGGACAGCACAACAAACTCCACAGGAAGGATCACCTACACTGCCAAGCTTATAATACAGATTGGGGACCACCAAGAAATCCTCACAGCCAAAGTCATGAAACTAGCCAATGTACCCCTGATACTAGGGTATACATGGCTGAAGCAGCACAACCCTGAAATCAATTAGAGGACCAGTGAAGCAAAGACAACCCAATACCCCCACACATGCAAAGAACTCTGCCACATACTGCACACACAGCTATGGGAATAGAAGGAGGCCTAGGAGGCCTACCAGATCAGAAGCACCCTACTGGGAATAAGGGTGTCTGAGGGAAACACAGCCAAAGAACTTGTACCAGAAAAGTATTGGAAATGGAAGAAGGTTTTCTCCAAGGGAGAATTGGAGCGCATGCCACTAAGGAAACCATGGGATCATGCCATTGACCTAAAAGAATTGTTTGAACCAGAGAAAGGAAGGCTCATTCCCCTGTCACCAAAGGAACAAGAGGAGGTCTTAGAGTTTATTGATGACCAGCTAAGGAAGGGCTACATTCGACCCTCGAAATCACCCCAGACAAGTTCTGTCTTCTTTGTTCCAAAGAAGGATGACAAGAAGTGAATGGTTTAGAACTACTGGTATCTGAACAAGCATTCAGTGTGGAACAACTACCCACTACCACTCATTTTGCAACTAGTGGACTGCCTAAAGGGGGTGAAGCTCTTCATGAAAATGGACCTCCAGTGGGGGTACAACAATATTCGAATAAAGGAAGGTGATGAATGGAAGGTGGCCTTTATCTACTATCATGGCTCCTTCAAACCCCTTGTCATGTTCTTTGGACTAATGAACTCCCCCTCCACGTTCCAGGCCATGATGAACAACATCTTCAGTGACATGGAGGCATACATCATGGTCTACATCAATGACCTGCTAATCTTCATGAAGACCAACAACCACAAGGAGCATGAAAGGATCATAAAGGAGATGTTGAAACACCTCAAGGAGAATGACCTCTTCATGAAACCCAAAAAGTGCACCTTCTTGAAGAAGTTGAAAATCTAGGGATAATTATAAGTGAGAATAGAATAAAGATGGAAGGGGATAAGGTGCAAGCAATCCTGGACTGGCTAAGGCTGAAGAACCTTCAAGGAGTCAGGAGCTTCCTGGGGCTGGTCAATTTCTACCACCACTTTATTAGGAACTATACAGCAATAACCAGACCCCTAAATGACCTCACCAAGAAGGACACCCTGTTCATGTGGGGAGAAGCCCAGCAGAAGGCCTTCAATGGCCTCAAGTACAAGTTCACCATGGTGCCTATCCTAGTCACCCT
>JBBPKP010000361.1:0-13697 GCA_038089335.1 Boletellus aff. obscurococcineus | reverse complement strand
GACGATGATCTCCGTGGTCGTGAATATTTTTGCCAGCGCCTCGTACCTACTCAAACAACGAACGCATTTTGTCAACGGCCTCCCTGCACCGTGAGTCTCGATGAACACCAAAAGCAACCATGTGGTGAAACTACATCCCTGCAGTGACTTTCCTGGAGGTGAAGGGGAATCTGGATTTCTTGGCCGAGCGACCCTGCAGGATATAGCCACTCGGCAAGGACTTCAGGCGACGGGGTTTGAGCCATTTGTTGCTACGAACGCTACTAATGCAGCGCTCGTGGAGGAAGCCAATAGGATATTGTTTGGATGAGGCGAGTCATGTAATGCACCATGGCATTTTTCGCGCGTCGAAGTTCTCTGTGGGCTAGTGTGTTTCGTCTAGCCCTTGTATTCATATGGAGGTGGCTAAATAACCTGGGGTGGAGAGCGTGCCTACAGTCACTGGGCCAAATAAACATTGGGCAGGCGACGTGACAACGATTCAATAATGCAAGGACACAGCTCGCTCTTTCCTTTGTCGGAGGCAGATCAACGACAATGGTACCGGCCCCCTTACCCACTTCGCAACTTCGTGACCCGTACCCTTTGTACCTGTTGACTTGGTCGCTTCCGAGCTCGGCGCTCAGCGCTGGCAGTTACCCACTCGTTCACCTAGGCGTCCCGACCCGTTCGCGCTCGGATCCACACACTCACCCAGACCTAGGCGCATTCGCACGACGATGTGACAGCAGCACCGCGAGGAGACGACATCGGACGCTTGTGATCTCCACTCGTCCAGTTCCACCCCAACCCGCACGACGACACGGCAGCGCTCACCCCGCCCCGCACATTCCGCACTAGCACAAAGTCGACGTCCCGCCTTAGTGGCTAATGTGCCCGCCAACGTCCCACCCCAACCGACATGTTCGCGCGACAAATGTAACTTGACACCGCGACACTGACGATGGGACGTCGATGGTAGGACGGCACCCTTTCCATCCCATCCCTCTCTCAGCGCTCAAGCGCTCATTCTTGTCCTGACCAGTGCGCCACCCACAGCACAACGTTGATGATATGTCATTGGCACTGCCCAGCCCCGCTCCAACTCCAACCCACTCATTCACACGACAATGCGACGCCGATGGAACCACGACAGGATTGCGATGATATCGCTCGCTCAGCCTCACTGCTCGTCTACGCGACGCCGCGACCACGACAATGACGACCCGCCTCCCGCTCGTTGCGGCTACCTTGTCCTTGCTCATCCTGCTTGTGTTTGCATACAAGTGCCATTCTCCCCACCACTTCACTCCCTCCCGCCGAGTACGAGTGCAGGTCTGACTGCCGGTGCCCGAGGTTTGGTCTGTGTTGCTGCCTAGCAGAAGGGGGGACGGTGACGAAGAGCGTTGACGTAGATTACACGGCGCTGGTATTACCGTAGCAGGTTCTTGTAATGGTATATAAGCATTTGTTATCAAGCGCGGGAACAGCTTACATGCTGCTGACCTCGGCTCACCGGCACAGGTCTTCTCTCCTTGTTTCTGAGAAGCAGGTGCAAACAAGGCACGAAGCAACTTGGTTTCTGCCGCTAGCAAGACGATACTTCCAAGTGAAACAATAGTAATGAAACATGGTGAGGGCGACCGTGTTGCAAGTCCCCTTTGTTACTGGTAGAGCCGCGAGTCGTTCTGACAATGTAGTCCTGCCGACAATCGGGTGATGGTGGACCCCTGAATCAACGTCAAGAACACCTAACGCTATTTGTGATGCAATGTTTGGGTTGCATTCTGCATAAAAATGACACCAGGATCGGGATATTTGGACTGCAGCTCTCGGCAGCACTCCAGTTATGCGTCCCAGTCTTCTCGCCGAAAATCTCACCCTCCTCGCGATCGTGCATTGTGCATCGTGTGCGTCATACTCTCTGTCAAGCAGTTTGACGGGCGAAAACTTCCTTGACGCGTTCACATGGGAGACAATGACAGACCCAAATTGGGGCCGCGTGTATGTGTTCCGTTCGTCGATGCCTACAGCATGCACTTTCTTTCTTTCCTCTTTTTTGACGCGTCGCGCCGTAGAAATTATGTTGATTATGCGACAGCGCAGTCCAAGGGTCTCGTGTCTACCTCTGGGAATCGGGTCACATTGCGTGCGGATAGCACCACAGTGCTCGATTCAGGCGGACCAGGGCGAGATTCGTTTTATCTCCTGTCCAAAAATCGGTACACCAACCACGTTGCCGTGTACGTTCGTGCCTTGTTCCGCATTATCCGTTTACCCTGTTTTATAGTTTTGATATCGCTCACATGCCTGAAGGTTGTGGTACTTGGCCTGCTGTCTGTAAGTTCCTTGTCCGCTTTCCTGAGCAATATGCCTTGATGCTCACTCAGTAAATACATCGCAGGGTTAGTTGAATTGCCGTCTTTTACTGCCAGCGCTACTTACCCGGGACGACGACTGGTTTTTCAGGGCATGTCTTTTCCTCAACAACGTAATATAACCAGGCTGGTGATCCATTTTATTGTAGGAATACGGCCCAGACTGGCCTAACGGGGTATGATTTTATCGAATCCCGTGGTGTCCATCCTGGAACGGAACACTTTAGGGAGAGATCGATATCGTAGAAGGTGTCAATAATCAGTCTCCAGACACGATTACACTACACACGAGCGCGAGTTCGTCTTCCCATTCCATCGCCATGAGCGTCGCCTTCCTGATCAGGACACCCCTAGATTGCACAATGCCCTCGTCTCGGCCAATGAGCGGGTACATGGAAATGCTCTAATGCCCCTTCTTTGGAGTGTGCTGACCACGTAGCAGGACGAGCAACGGGAATAATTGCGATGTGCATGAAACCGACAATGCATCCTGTGGTGTCACAATTAACCAGCCCAATAGTTTTGGTCCGCCGTTTAATTTGTTTGGCGGAGGATGGTAGGTCTCGGTACCATTCTTGTGTGCACGTCGACATGGTGGTGCTAGGTATGCGATGGAGCGCACCTCCTCGTTTATCAAGGTCTTTTTCTGGGAGCGGTACGCTGTGTCTGTTCCAGGCGACGTGAAACGTCCTGGACAATCGATCAACACAGATAACTGGGTATGTACTGCATACGCGATGAGAAACGGGTCACGCGCTGAAATTATCTCAACAGGGAACGCCAGCAGCCTACTTTCCGAGCAGCGCCAGTTGTGATTTTGCAACCCATCTCAGTGCATTCAACATCGTGATCGACCTCGACTTTTGTATGTGTTTCTTCAGTCAAGTACATGGAAATAGCTCCCAACTCTCCTCTTCTTTCCTCCCCTCATAGGTGGCGCGTGGGCCGGAAATCCCTCACAGTACAACGCGTCTGGCTGTCCGTCAACCTGTGCTGGTCAGTCACACGTAGCCAAGACTGTCGCGTTCAACTCGCTAACGTCTAAATAGAATACGTAGATACCAATCCTTGGGCGTTTGTCAATGCCTTCTTTGTTTTCAACAGCTTGAACATTTATGAGCCTCAGGCGTGAATGAGATCACAGCTTTTCTTTCTGCGAGTATTACAGACGTGGGATCGGCTTCGTGAACCAGTTCCTTTGGCGGGTTCCGACAAAGTCTTGGAGGTATTGTTGGAGCTGAGTTTACTGGCCTTGCCCTGTGGGGCATGTTGAGATTTCTTTCCTCATCCTTGCGTGCACGCCGGATTTTCAATCGATTACCGTTCCTGTTCTGCCTTTCCATGGGGTATTGGAATCGATATGTAGAATCTATGCCCTGGAGGGGTTTGACGGCCGGCAGTGAGGTGAACTCGCGGCGAAATTATCGTGAGACGAAAAGAAAGCGGGGTGCTTGCTTCCGACGTTTCTCTCGCAGGTCTGTGTGGGCACCTTGTCGTCCAACATGGGCACCACGGATGAGACTCACATTGGTTGGTGACGTCAGTAAAGACAGAGGGTAAGCACATTCATGAGCGCAGGGCGCGTCAGATCCGACGTTACGTGTTGGTGATCCGGGGTAGAGCCAGCAGCCTGGAAGAAAGCAAGAGGCCAGAGACCACGTGCCGACCAAACACGGATTGGCGACGGCGGCCGCACGCGCAAGTCTCGACGCCTTTTTACTCGATCTGCGACCTCCTCCGCCCCCATCCTCCTGTTCCGCACACATTCCCCTCATTTCGCTTCTCATGTCCCTCAACGCCCTCCCATACGATCTTTTGTTCAACATCGCCCAATATCTCTCAATCGATGACATCCACAGTCTCCAGGCGGTGAGCTCCCCAGCTCTATCGCGTACTGTCCTCCCGTCTCACACTCGGTCACAGACCGGCAAATCGCTTCGGGCGTTTACTCTCACTCGTCCCGTCTACCGTGCACTCGCACACGGCTTGCTTGCGCGCTCCCGACCCTTGCCTCTCCCGGCCTTCCAGCGTCTCTCGGATCTATCCACCAGAAATCTCATCAAGGCCGTCGACAGAGCCCATGGCTTCGAACGGGCTTGGAGGTTCCGTGCACCTCGGCCCGCAAGGTCCCGATTTTCCTTGTCTGCTTCCCCATCCAGTTCGCCCGTCAATTACGGCCAGTGGTACACAAAAATATCTGCGCCCCCGAATGAAGAGATCGATTGGCTGTCACCGATCACGTCCTCCTACACCCTTTGCGCGACCAAGAGTGGCCGGGTCATATGCTGGGACGTTGCACGCGACGTCTGTCTCGCAGAGTGGGACCCACGGACCCTCTCCGCACAGCAAGACTCTGGCGATCATACCGTCCACAAGGCAGATCGCCCAAGGTCGACCGAAGGCGACGACGACGACGACGAAAATAGCCGAGTCCCGGATGCCGAAAATAAGTGGGAGCTGTGGAAATGCCGGGTCGAGTTCGATGAGAGGGCCGTGTACTTTACGATGGCAAGAGTTTTGGAGGGCTCGTAAGTATATCAACGTATACTCACCCCGTGTTCTAACTCGAGTCGTCAGCTATGACGACAACCGAGTGATGGAATTCGTTCTCATGAAACTTGCCTTCCCGCCAGATGTGCGGGACTATGCCTCTCCTTCATCCCAACTTTCGTCATTCACTCTAGAATCTTACTATTGCTCCCCTTCCAAGAGTCCTGCAAATTCACCCCCGTCTTCATCCCAGGGATCATCTCCACAGGACTCAACTCTCCATACCTCAGGTTCAACCACAGATTCTAGCTGTCCTCTACGTTCTCCTTTGTCCACGCGAACTGGATCGCTTCCCCCTGATTGCGCAGAACATCATCGGGAGACATCTATGCACACTACCTGTTCCTGCACAGGCTCCTCTACCTCCCAGACTTCTCCAGAAAGTCGCTCCGCCGGGGCTCAAGCTTCGTTGCGCGCCGAATTCGTGTTTGAAAGCCCTTCCCAACCTGCGCTCGAACATAAACCTGTCTTCTTTCCACTCACGTCCTTCCATACAACAGGAGTGGTCATGAATGTTTTCTTGCTGGATCCGCCACGCCGGCTCCTGAGCGCGTTTGTGTGGGTAGCAAGTAGCAACACTATCGGTAAGACACTGGGAACATGCCTCGGTTCACAGACTGATTCCACTCAGGCTTGTATGTCTTACTGGACTGGGCTAAAGACGAGTATGTTTTTGTGGACACTGGTGTTGGCTGTGTAAGTGCTTGTGTTTATTCCTCTGCGTGACGGTTCATCCGTTCAAACACGTCTGTAGAGGTGCATCTGACATACAAAAAATATTTTCTAGCTTATCTCCTCGAACTGGTCTTGCATTTTACACGAGGACCAAATAGTCATACATTCAGAAGAAGCAGACGCTGCTTACCAGCATTTTTATCCTCTCGCCGACCTCCGTAACTTTATCAAACCCCGCAAACCTAGCCTCCTCGGTGGCCGCATCCATAGTCACCATTACGAGCCATCGATTCACGATCAGCCGCGCGGTTTTCGTCGCGATAACCTGCCCGTTATTTCAACTCGACTATCGCCAATCAGATCGATATCGAAAAAGTTTGTTTTCCCGACCGTCCCGCCCGGCTTTGTTGGGACTACCAACTCTAGCGCCATCCCAAACCCAGACGCTGGAAATGAGGCGCAAACCTCCGGTGAAGTTGACACTCCATTACCAGCCGTCGAGGAGCGGCCCATTGCAGGACCATCGACTGCCACTATACCAGAAGACATGTCGGAAACGGCCAACGAGAGGGAGGCATCTCTTGATGATGGCTCTGAGTGCGGGACATCTGAGTACGGAACAGAAGATGAGGACAGGTGGTCACAGGAGGCGGTGGCAGAAAGTTCGAGATACAAAGGGAAGGGGAGAGCTGACAGCGAGAGCATTGTTGACGAGTATGAATCGGGCCCGTCTCCGAAAAGAGCGAAGGGCAAGGGTAAAATGCGGGAGGTAGATGCGGAACTGGAACCGAACGGACAGGCAATCCATGCACGATCGTCGTCGTCGTCATCGCACCAGAGTTCCACTGGGACTAGCCATTCAGCTTCGAGCGTTTCCACGACAATGCAGCCTCTCGTGTCATCAAATACGACTACAATATCAACACCAGCCCCAAATCCGTATCCATTTCCACCTTGGTATCCTGAATCGGCTCATTTCGTTCGACAGTGGTGGCCCTCATTGCCGGGAGTTCCTCGGCTCAGTTGCACAGTCGTCCTTCTCGCCGCCCATGATCCTGATACCCACCGTACACGGTTTGTGCTGGCACAACACTACTTTCGCGTCCCCATTGTCCGCGAGTCACCAACGTCGGATTCACCTACATCTGATCGTCAGATGAGTGAAGACGGAGACGACGAGATGCTTCATCTGTGGTACGTCTCTACACCCTTTGAAGTTGTCTGTGTGCTCGATGGTACTGGGGACAACGATGACGACGAAGAAGCTGGTGACCGACCACGCCCTCTTGTCGCTGTTGATTTTGGACACGCTGTCTGGATCGAGTATGCTGCGGAACCAGGAGGTGTCTACGGCGTGGATGCGTCGCGACTCGTAGGCATTGGCCCATTTTCCGACAGTGAAGATGATGGAGACGACGGGGACGAGACGCTGTTTGCAAGCGCATCGGACGATGGAAACGGGTCGGCGTCAGCTTCAGCGTCGAACGGCCCGAGGCGTTCTCGCAACGCATCCAGACGCGCGTCCAGCCCGTCGTCGAACCGACACGACGGTGATGGGACGATATACGACCCACGGCGGCACCGTGTACCAAAGTGTCTTCGCTTTGTCACGTTTCCACCCGTCTTTACCGCAGTGGACCGGAAGCGGGAGAAGGGGCGTGTGTGGCGCGAGGAAGCGGTCGTGCGTACGCTCGAGATTCCAGAGGAGCTCGATCTGGACGGAGTGGAGACGATCAATATCGATCAAAGTCAGGGGGCCGTGATTTTGTCGGTCAAGGAGGGCAGGATATTCATTTTGAGGTATGAGTAATGGTTGGACACGAGCAGCGTGTAACGTATGGTGTATGTAGCCTTCTGTACGCGTCCTGTTAATAACGACTACTAGTAGTATTTCCGGTAGACACTATCGTCGTTGGACGATGCAGATGCCCGGGGACATGGCGTCGCACTGATAACTGCATCGTGGCTACCGTGCAGCGGGCATGAGCACCGTGTGGCTTAGCTAACGATGTCTGCCTGCTTGAAGCCTCGTTCTTTGAATGAGAGGCAGACTGCGCTTTGCCATCTCTCCTCATCACCGTCGCCAGTGCCGCCGTCTGTTGTCGTCTACAAGGTAAACACTCCGTCTTGGTGTCTTTGTTGACGCTAAGCGAATTGCGTGGCGATCGTGACTCTCCATCCTTGACGACCCTCGTCAAACGCCCAGCCTTCACTGCTACCCTCTAGTACCGGAAAGCTGTCCTCTGTTGTTTGCCCGCCGTTTACTTCCAGCACATCCTCGACTTCACTCCTAGCAAATCAATCACCCGCGTCAGGTCGCCATCATGTTCAATCTCTGGGGAAGTGCCCCCTCAACCCCAAGACGGAACAGCACTCTCAAACCCTCACCGCTCTCGCCGAAACTGACGACGAACACGTCTCCTGAGTACCCACCCCATCTAGCGCAGCATGACACACAATGGGAGCATGTCAAGCCTGGCTCGCCTTCGTCGGACGAGGCCGCATTCGAGTCCCTCGGGTACACTCACGTCCAGGTGGCGTCGTCGTCGTCATCGTCGCCAGAGTCTGGCGGATCGCCGCCGCCGCCTGCTACGAGCCAGTGGCAGGAGGAGAGAGAGCGGCTGACCCAGCAGCTCGAGGCAGCACGGTCGGCGCAGCGCAAAGCGGAGAGCGATCGGGAGCGATGGGAGCGCAAGGTGGTGGAGCTCCGGACCAACATGCGTGCAGAGCGGGAGCGGGAACGCGAGCGGGATGGGTCGTCTGCCAAGAGCCGGCGCGAGCGAGACGGCAAAGATGCGAATGGCAGCGTCGTCGCGATAGACGCGCTCAAGGAAGAAAGCGAAAGACTGAAGAGCATGCTACTGCAGCAGACACAACAGCGGGACGCCGCACGGGAAGGGATGAAGCAGGAACGCGCGCAGTTCCAGTCTGAAACTGAGCGACTGAAAGGAGAGCGGGACGCTGCGCTCGGGGCACACAAGACGGAAGTGGAGACGTTGAAGATAAGCTTACAGGAGCACGCTCAGCGGGTCGAGTACCTGACGGCTGAACGCGAGCGTGTACGGAAGGACAGGGACACCATCAGAGGGAATCTCAGTGCAGAGGTGGAGCGGCTGAAGCAGACACACGCAAAAGAAACTGAAGGGACGAGAACCGCGTTGGAAGAACTGAACCGTGAACGAATTCAGGCGCAGGCGGAGGCACAAAAACTTAGAAAGTCGCTCGATGCGTACGCTCCCAAGCTGGACGCAAGCCTTCATGAGATCGAAGCCCTTCAGAGCCAGCTCGCCACTGCGAAGGAATCGCAACGGGCGGCTACCGAGCTTAGGCGGCGTCTGGAGATACAAAATGACGAGCTTCGCCGTGCCCGAGAGGAATCGTCGACGTTGAGGAAGGAGTTTGACCAACTTACAACCCTTCTGGAAGATCGAACTTCAGAGCTCAAAGGCGCACAGAGCTTCCTCACGACGGCTGACGCCTTTTCTGGGGCCGAGGTCACTAGTACCCTGCAGAGGCTCAATGCGGAAGTGCTACAGAGCACTGCATTCATGGCGGAGTCGATGGTTGAACTGTTCTCGCTTAGAACGCCGGTGGAAGCATCTAAGACGGATGAACAATCAGCAGCTTGCAAACGCGCATCGGCTACGGTTGGGAGTGTCATTGTTCACTTCCTCGGCACGAAGACACACACAGAGGATCCTATCTTAATTCAGATCGCATTCCAGGCATATTTGACATACCGTCTGTGTTGGATTGCAGGCGCCTGGATTATTGGTGGGGACGAGAACTATAACCGGTTCATCGATGCAATTTACAAGGGCGTGCATGAAAAAGGTATGTAGTCTTCTTGGGAACCCAGATAGGTATATTCATGTCCGGCATCAGAGGCACAAGCCATCGCTGGCCGCTGGCGCGCACTTACGCGAGCGCACGTCCCCTCGACGCCACTCGATGACGCACAACTCGCATTTCAGATTGCAAGCAAGATGAGCTCCGGCCTTGGGGACATACTCCTCTCCGCTGGATGCACTGCATCCAAGTCGGACGTTGTATCGGCACTCTGTTCGAGATTCGCAGACAAACTGACCTTCTTGGTCTCTCTGGCCTTGCGCGTGAACAAGATCATTGGCGAAGACGTTACCTCTGGCGATTTCGAGGTATTGGCCATCCCGCCCGGGGCCGCATTTGATGCGACGACGATGGAGGATTCGTATGACGATGGGGGGATCGCAAAGGGAAAAGGGATCAAGACGCCCAAGGTGCTGTGTGCGACAGATCTCGGTCTCAGGAAGAAGACGCGGGTGGGGATGAGTGGGGAGAAGCAGTGGGAGATCCAAGACATGCTCAAACCCAAGGTCGCGCTCGAGGCGGTGATCGATATCATGGATGAGTGAGTTTGCTGCTGGTGCTTGTACTGTCCGTCCTGCATTGTTGTAAGATAAGTACCGGGTCTTGAGTTAGCTTCCCCATTTGGCGTGCGGAATGTCAGTGTGCGGCATCCCGGACGAGTCCCACATCATCCCTCGACTCCCATCATCCAGCATTTTGCCCGGGCAGTTTCCTTTCTGGTATCCCAGCTCTCGGACTGTCCCCGCGCGCTCATCATGGAGGCCGTTGTACCGCAAGAGATTACCGCCGAGCTCACCCAAATACTCGCCAATCTGGTACTCGGTGATAACAACATCCGTTCAAAGTATGTGCGGCTGTCCCCGCAGTGTCTGCGGCCCCTCTCACAAGACACCCTAGTGCGGAGAAGGCGGTCAACGACCGCCTCGCTCAGACCCCTGACCTCTATCTGCTCGCATTGGCTCAGTTTGCCATTGCAGCCGACACCGAAGTGGCAAGTAGCCGAAGCGTAATATGATCACTACGAGGTGGCGCTTACTATTTCGCTGCAAGTGCAGATGAGATCCTTCTCCCTGGTGCTCCTCCGGCGCCTCCTCTTTCGCTCCGTTCCCCACGCCCAACCCAAAGAGCCGAGATCGACCCTCTATGATCAGCTTTCCTCACAAGCGCTGACCACGCTCGAGCGTCTGCTCCTCCATTCGCTTGCCCATGAACCTTCCGACTCCGTACGGCGGAAATCTGTCGATACGGTATGCGATCTTGCCAATAACGCCATGAGCCGGGGCCAGCCTTGGCACGCCCTACAAGCGCAGGCGTTCAGTATGACGCAATCAGTGCAGGCTGGTTTCCGTGAATGTGCATTCAGAGTGTTTTCCGGCTGCCCCAACCTCGTCACCGATCTACAAACAGACGCTGTCCTCTCCGTCTTCCGGAAAGGACTACAAGACGCTCAGAGTGTCGACGTACGTCTCATAATGCCTTCATCCTGATATTACATTCGATCGTGTTGATTGTTTGCAGGTCCGGCTCGCTGCGCTTCGGGCTTGTGTCTCGTACTTGACGGCCTCGGACCCCCACCAGCTCCCCCAGTCGCTCTCATTACTCCACCCGATGCTCGATACTCTTCCCGCTCTCCCTAATGTGTATCTCAAGACGTTCCTGAGTTCATTGACGCCTCTCTGCTCTTCACACCCAATGCTCTTCGCACAGCACCTACCCGTGCTCTTGTCGTTCTTGCGTGCCTTGATTATGCCGACCGCCGACTCGGGACCCACACCGACCGTCGCGAAGCCATTTCCTTCCACGAGCGCCTCGTTTGCCTTTCCTCCTGGCCAAATCGTGCAACAGGGCGACGAGGGGGATGCAGAAGCCGCCGAGGACGAAGAAAAGCAACAAGTCCGCAAGGCCGCATTAGAACTGATGGTCACTCTGAGTGAGGCGAAGCCGTCCATGGTGAAACGCGTGGAAGGCTGGACGGCGGCTACCGTACGCGCCTGTCTAGAAGGCATGGGAGAGCTACTGGACGACGGACTGGAAGTGTGGTTGGAAGCTGACGTGTGTCCTTTCTCCCCTTGACTCCTGTTTGGACGCGGCAGCATTGATTTACTTTTCTGGGAAGCCTTCCGAGGAATCTCAGGAGGAGAATTACCCACAGGTCTATGAGCAGTCTCTCGACCGCCTCGCGTGTGCCCTGGGCGGCAAAGAGGTTCTCCCGCCTTCTTTCCAATATATTCCGTCCATGCTGGCAAGCTACGATTGGCGACTGCGACATGCGGGTTTGATGGCAATTGCCGCCATAGGAGAAGGCACTAGCAAGGTGCGCCTGTCATCCCGGACCCTCTGCTTTCACTCATTTGTATGCCCCCCTCCCTGGCTGGACTTAGGTAATGCAACTCGAGCTCGGCAAAGTCGTAGAGTGCGGAATCAACCTCTTCACTTCATGTATGCACATCTGAAATAGGATGTATCGACAGCCTCGTGACTCCAATGTTCAAGGACGCTCATCCGCGCGTCCGTTATGCCGCATGCCAGTGCCTGTAAGCATTCGCTTCCTCCGATGCACGCGTGCTCACCCGAGACTCAAATTCAGGGGCCAACTGTGTACAGACTTGGAAGTGAGTTGTGGCTGCGATTTATCAGCGCACGGCATGTTAATATTGACTGGTACTAGGAAGTCATTCAGGATCGCTATCATCAACAGCTCTTTGCTGCACTAATACCCACGCTCGAAGCTCCTGAACCTCGGTAAAACGATACTTTGACTTGGACTGAGGTGGCTGACCTGTTGACCTATCCTTGACAGCGTGCACGCACACGCAGCCGCAGCGCTGATCAACTTTTGTGAAGGTGTTGAGCGGGACGTGCTCATTCCATACCTCGATCCCATCGTCGAGCGACTGCTTAAATTGCTTAACCCGGGTGCTGAACCAGGCAAACCGGTGAAACGCTACGTTCAAGAACAGGCCATCACGACACTAGCCATGGTCGCCGATGCGAGCGAGGCCACATTTGCTAAAGTACGTCCACTGCTCCGATATTCTCCCTCCCGGCCTGACGGTTGACGTAGCATTATGGGACGATCATGCCTCTTCTACTCAATGTGCTCCAGAACGCAAATGACCCGAGCCATCACAAGTTGCGCGTTAAAGCCATGGAATGTGCTGGGCTCATCGGTGTGTACCTGAGCCCTCGGTAAAGTCCTCTCTTTTACTGTTCGTGCACTGCTTGCAGCGATCGCTGTTGGACGCGACGTCTTCCAACCTGATGCACGCACGCTCATCGACGGCCTGATCAATATCCAGAGTTCGACCTCTATTTATTCCCTTGCGCTTTCGCTCTCCTAATGCGCTGGTTTCTGACAGACTCGCCCGTCGACCCCTCTGACACGCTTTTACCAACGTACCTGATCGCGACATGGGCCAAGATTTGTCAGGCGCTCGGACCTGAGTTTGAGCCATTTCTCCCCGTGGTCATGCCACCGTTGCTCAACGCAGCAGGCGCCAAGGCGGACGTATCCGTCTACGGTGAGCTGCGCGTGTCATACTGCCATGTTCATGTAACCATCTTTCTTTTTGAAAAAGACGAAGAGGACGGCCAGCATGAACGCGACGGCTGGGAGACCATTTCGATGGACGGTCACGTCGTCGGCATCCGCACGTCGACAATTGATGAGAAGTGCCAGGCGTTTGATACGCTCGTCATCTATTGCGCCATCCTCGGCGGCCGATTCGGCCCATACCTGACGCAGGCGCTCGAGCTGACGCTGCCCGCGCTGCAGTTTTACTTTCACGAAGGCGTGCGGGAGGCAGCCTGCCGGTGCGTCCGTCTCGTGGCTCCTTTTCAAACTGACGACGCACACAAACACACGCAGACTCGTGCCGCTGTTGGCGTCGTGTGGCAAGTCTGCCAACACGCTCACACAGCCAATGATTGCCGCGGCGTTTTCTAAGCTGGTGTACTGCATCCAGATCGAGACGGATCCGTCGTTTGTCGCGTCGCTCTACCGGGCCGTCGGGGACACGCTGCGCGTCGTCGGCGTGCACGCGCTCTCGCCCGAGCTCGCGGGGGGGCTGATGGACGGCACGCGGGTGCAGCTGCAGAACATGGCGGAGCGCCGGCGGGGACGCAGGTCTGGTTCTGCCTCCGGAGCTGGTTCCGGCGTCGACGCAGGGGTCAATGGTCACCGCAGACCTGTGCATGGACACGGGCGAGGGGAGGTGGCGATCAACGGCGACGAGGCGGTCGAGGACGACGAGGACGGGGAGGAGC
>JBBPKP010000360.1:0-13725 GCA_038089335.1 Boletellus aff. obscurococcineus | reverse complement strand
AGGGGGTTGGGTGGGGTGGGTGTTTACTTTGTTCTGTTGGCATGTGGCACAGCCCTGCACCACTCAGCGGACGAGAGCGGCCATCCTGGGCCACCAGTAATCTTGTTGGAGTAGGTGTAGGAGGCGAAATTGGCCAGGGTGGCCGTGGGAAGGGTGCTCGTGGGTCTCCCGAACAAGTTTAGCCCGCGCGGGTTTGGGGATGTACAGCCGGTTACGAAAGTACAGGAGGTTGTCCCGGTAGGACCAGTCGGTCAGGGTAGAGTGGGCGAGTGGGTGGGAAGTGGTGATGTCGCGTAACTGGCGTTCCACAAAGGGGTCGGTCGGGGAGGTCAGGGCGATCAAGTTTTTTAAGCCCATATCAATTGCGCGGATCATAGTGACAGGGGTGAACAGGGTGACATGACTATTGTCAGAGGAGGTGTTGGTCGAGGAGAGGCGTGAAAGTGCATCCGCTGGTCCCATTTGGGATCCAGGCAGGTTGTGAAATTCCAGGTCGAAGTCCATCAGATAGAGCATCCATCTGGCTTGCCGTTGGGAGAGATTCTGTGGTTTCTTAAAGTGGGCAAGGTTTTTGTGATCGGTGAGCACCGTGACCATATGTTGTGTGCCGGAGAGGTGGTGGCGCCATTCTTCCAGAGCTCTAATGACCGCAAGTAGCTCCCGGTCGTATATGTCATAGTTTCGTTCCTCCGGGGAGAAGGTGCGTGAGAAGTAGGTGCATGGGTGGAGGTCTCCGTTACCGTCTTTTTGTATTAATACTGCTCCGCAGGCTACCAGCGAGGCGTCAGTCATTACCCAGAAAGGTTTGGACGAGTCAGGGAGTCGTAGGACCGGAGATGAGAGAAACTGGGATTGCAGGGTGCGGAACGCGGTCTGGTGAGCGGGGAGCCATTCCCATTTCGATGATTTCTTGGTGAGGTCCGTCAGGGGTTTGGCCAGATTGGAGAAACCGGCAATGAATTTCCTGTAGAAGTTGCAGAACCCCAGGAATGAGCGGACCGCTTTGACGGTAGTGGGGGGTTGCCAGTCTTTAATCACGTTGAGTTTAGCTGGGTTGAGGGTAACGGCCCCAGGTTGTACGACAAGACCCAGGTACTCAACCATTGTGGCGTCAAAAGTGGACTTTGAAAGCTTTAGGAAAAGGGCGTGCTCGCGGAGTTGCTGTAACACCTTCTGAGTTCGCTCCTGGTGAGTAGGGAGGTCCACGGAGTGTATGAGGATGTTGTCCATGTAAATGATCAACCATCCTTCCACGATGTAATCTCGGAAGATGTCGTCCATTAGTCATTGGAAGGTGGGTGGTGAGTTACATAGTCCAAAGAACATGACGGTCGGTTCAAATAGCCCAAATGGTGTGATGAACGCTGCCTTCCAGCGGTCAGCCGGGTTGATTCTGACGTTATTGTATCCCCATCGTATGTCGAACTTGGTGAAGATTTTAGAGTCCTTCAGCTTGTCGATCAGCTCCGAGATTAGGGGAAGGGGGTAAGCATTTTTGACGGTGTGTTCATTCAGATATCGGTAATCTTGGCAGGGTCGGAGATTTCCATCTTTCTTTGCCACAAAGAAGAAGGGGGAAGCCTGTGGAGACTTTGAAGGGACGATTCTTCCTGCCGCTAGGTGTTCATCCACAAAAGCCTTGCAGGCCTCCATCTCTTTCGGGTTTAGCTGGTAAGCCTTGGCCACTCGTGGTTTAAAGGTGTCAGTGGTCAGGATTTCATGGTCATAGGGTCGTTCAGGCGGTAGTTGTCCTGCGGGGGGTTCGTCAAAGACGTCCTGGAAGGGCCGGTACGCTTCGGGTAGGGTAACTTCCTTCAAGGAGGCTGTCTGGGCGATTTGGGTGGAAATGGTCGTCTTTCTGAGGGTGTCGGTGATGTATCCATCCGGGTTCTTCCCCAGGTAGTGGGCTACATAGCTTTGGTTTCCCCGGACACACAATGGGTTTGGCGGTAGACTTAGTTTTTGAGTGGACCAGTCTATGACGGGGTTTCGTTTTCGTAACCAGTCCATCCCCAGGATAAGGGGGTCTTTCCTGCAGGTGATAACATAGCAGTTTATTTCTTCCTCATGGTCGTCTATTATCAGCCGTAAGTTGGCAGTTTCCCTCACCATCCCGGCAAGGTTCAGCGTTCCGTCCACGTTCCTGGCAAGGAGAGGGGAGGGTAGTCTTTTGGTCGTCCACCCACAGTTCCTGACCAGGGTTTTGTTGATAAAGGTAGAGGTGGCGCCGCTGTCTACCAGTGCAAGGGTGTCTACGATTTTTCCGTCTTGTTCCAGAGTTACAGGGACTTTGATTGCCTTAGTGGTACAACTGGATACAAGTACAGAGGAAGGAGAGCTTGACGTAGCTAAAGCCCTCCCTATCCAAAACCCTTGTCGTCGGTTGCGGTTTCGGCGCGGTTGACTGTTTCTTCGGCTTCCGTAGTTCCTCCGAAGGCCAGTTTCATAGTTCTGAGGATTTCATCCTGTGTGAAAGGGAGGGTTCCCAGATAGTCCTCAATTTGTGAGGTCTCCATCCTCCTAACCTTCTGTGGGGGTTTGCTTGAGGTTCCCAGCCTCAGATCTCCCTTGTGATTGCTTGACCGGCATCCTTTTTGATGACAGACGAAGCACTTATTGTTCTTCATATGCTCGGCGCGCTGGGCGGGCGAGAGTCTGACCACGTCTACATCCATGGCATTTGGGTCGGTGAATCGTCTGTTCCTTGGTCCAAACCGCCCTACTGGTAAGTACTGAGGTCGTCCTCGGAGTTGCCTAAGTCTGAGGAAGTTCTGTTCAACAACTCGTGCTTTGGCGATCCAATCCTGCCAGGTGGTAGGGGGGGGGTTGATGGTGATCATCATGTTCGATAGAGAGGGAGAGACTCCTCTGTTTAGGACGTCGATCAGGATGTCATCGTGTCCAGCGTTCAGTTTGCTTCGCCCAGCGGCGATTTCGAAGGCAGCGATGAAGTCGTCAAAGTTTCCTCGTTTCTGGTGGAAGGGGAGGGAGCGTTCAGCCGGGTCGGGGTAGTCAGCTTGTTTGATTTGGTACAATTGGTTTCTAGCTTTTTCTTGAAGGCCCGCAGGGATGAACGAGTTGGTGAAAGCGGTTTCGAATTAGGTCCACGTGGCCCCGAGTACCTTGGGGTACCATGTTTCGGCGAAGGAGGCCGATCGTCCTTCTGCCATCTTGTTTAGACAGGTTAGAATCATCGTCTCATCAGAGTTGTAGACGGTGGGGTTCATGTGAAAGTATGCCTTCATGGCAAGGAGCCATCTCTGGGTGTTCTCGGGTTTCCTGTTAAAATCTACCGGCAGTCCGGCTTTTAATTCACTGGTCCTAGGTGCTGCTGGAGCCATTGGTGCTGCTGGTTGAGCAACTAGGGGTGCCTGAGCCTGCTGGGGTTGTCCTGGTTGGTTCATGTTTCCCAAGGGAGAGGGGGTAAGGGTTTGTCGTACGGCTTGATCGACGTCGTCAAGGGCCGCGAGGGCTTGTTGTAATGCTGACTGGGTGGTGACGAAGTGGAGTGGAGGGGTTGGTGCTCTGGTGACAGTTTGAGGGGTTGGGGCGGCGGAGGTAGCGGCGGATAGGGGATTTCTCTAGGGTTGAACCTGGGGGGTGGAGATGGGTGGCAGTTCCAGGGACAGGACAGGGGCGGCAGGCAAAGTAGTCGTGGGCGCTCTTCGTCTTCTCTGTTGAAGGAGTGGGTTCGGCGGAGGAGGTCTTCCAGACACTCTTCGCGGTGGTGGTGGTTCGACGTATTCAATTTCGAGGGTAGGGTTCTCCTCGAGGTCTCCTTCTTCCTCGGAAGAGTCGGGAGGTCGGTAACTTCGGTACTGATCGCGATCAGCTGTCTTTAAACTAGTTTTGCCCTACTGCGACACGGGCAGGGGCAATGGGGATGAGTTAGATCTTTTGTTACGCTACGCGTAAAGTCTAACTGTCCAGCACTACCTCAAGAGCGTAGTGACGTCTCGTAGAGATCCGGGTCTCGCTGAGTAGACGACTGCAGCGGCTTAGTGGGTTAAACTCTAGGCATGTTAAGCGTAGATCTAACTGGGGTACAAGTACAGAGCTCCGGGTATTTATGTGTCTGGGGAAAACGAGTTAACTATAAGGAGAAGTTAACAAGGAGGGAAGGCGAGTCCATGAAAGGTAGGCTAGGGTATAGGGCATTCCCGGAGGGGAAGGCTGATGAGCAAGACAGGGCGAAGGGCAAATGGGGAAGATGAGAAAGGAAGGTAAGATGTCTCTACTCGGCAGGCTGGTGGCGTTCCGTGTAGACTTCGTCAAAGTCTAAGATCTCCTGCCACGTAGCCCTGTTGGGGTTCTCCACGAACTCTCGAAGGTGGCGTGGCAAATGATAATGGGACGGTTCACTGGGACCAGGGGTAGACATAGGTTGAGGGGACCAGGTGACTCGGAAATAGGTTTCTAGGAATGAGGCGTGTCTCTCCACGGGGGACTCCCTATTGGTGATCGTAACATCCACCCTCTACACTCAATCACCCCTCTACCCACGATGCCCTCCACCACCATCACCATCACTGCCCCCGCCCTAATCATCCTCCTCGTCACGCTAGGGACCATATACCTAGCGTACCACCTCGTAGGGCAGTTCATGGAGCGGCATGTAATAAGGGTAGTGTACAGTGTGACGGAGAGGACAGCGGGAACGGTGGAGGTCACCTGGTTCCAAGATGGGCACGAGAATCGTGTCACGACAACCAGAGGGGGAAGGTCGAAGGCCTGGTGCTGGGAGATCAACCTCTCCCCGAATGGGCCCTGGGAACACAACAACTACATCAATCCCATCCCAGCCCAGGCTGGAGGCGACGGGTGGCCGGATCAGAACTAGAAGGGAAATATAATGCTGTGTTATCCCTTTTAAAAAGAGAGATAAGCTCCTTGCCCCCAGAATGGACTTCCCCACCGTCACCGAAACCATCGTCTACGACTTCAAGCTCGCCCCCAGACTACATCGTTGGTGCCCCTGCCATCGAAAACACGACCCAGAGACCTGCGCCATCCCCAAAGGCACCCACGATATCCAGGGCTACCCAGCCCACCTTGCCCAATTTTGGGAAAGAATTGAGCTCAATCGAGAGTGCGCCACTGAGGCAGCCGCAAAATGCCACCCCAGTACTGGAGCAGAGAACGCTGGAATAGGCAAACCCCTCTCCACTGCCAGTACTACATAAAAACCCCCTGGTTTGACGACATTTTCAGCTTCTTCGAAGATTCCCCCTTTCTCATCTGCCAATGAGTTCCCCCTTCCCTCGACGCCCTCATTGACCCCATCACTCCATTTCCCATCCCTAGACACGTACAACTTTCCTGGAACGCCCAGTGGGTACTACAGATTCTCTCGTTCCCGTGGAATAATCCCCCAAACTGACCCGTTGTCATCACCCGAGACCTCCTGGTGTGGGTCCCGTCCCCGTTGTATCATTTACTCATTGCAATGAATCTTCCCTCTTGACGGAACCCCATTCCCCTCCGATTGGACTCCTTTCCCCCTTTTCACAAGCGAGAGTTCATTTTTGACATCCTTTCCTCCCCCGCTCTCCTCGCCCATATCCTTTTCCTCCCCGCAGTCACCGAACATAGAATCACCCGATGCGCCATTGACCTGGCTGTCGCCCACCTCGACCTAACCCGACTAATTCTTGCCGTCGCCGATCACCTGGATAGACGGGACACCATCGCTGAGGATGAAGGCTTCGAACGAATGGTCGAATGGGTTGCATCAGGAAGGGAAGTCACCTTCTATGGGCTCCTTTCTGTTGGAATCGTCGATATCATTAACCAACTACCCTATAACCTACTGTACCCTCTCTTCCGTTACCGACTCGCCCTCTTTACCCCCCAAGAACGCGCCCGCTACCTCCACTTCCCCGACCCGCTTCCCTCGGACAACTCGGCACCACCAGACGTTCCCCTCGCCCCGACTGCTGTACAATGCAATCCGCCTTTGCCACTCCAACGCCCCTTCTCCCGACTCGAGAGGCCACTCCCCCGGATCCCTCCTGACCACCCATTGGCAAGGGAAGCCAGGAACTCCCCCCTCTGCGGGGGATGTAACGAACCACTCTCCCCGTCCCACCAATGCCCTGATGAATTGAACCCAGACCCTGTCCCCTGCCTCGAGTGCTCTTCCCCCGCTCACTCCCACACCGCCTGTCCCGAGTATGCTTGCCCAAATTGCCAGCTCCCCCGTCCCATGCATCCGCAACACGAATGCCCAGAGTTGGTCTGTCCAAACTGTTACGGATGGGGACATACCCGAAGAAATTGTACCTTCCCCCGGCATCACTCTCCCCCTCACCCGGGACCATTCTGCGATAGGTGTTACCTACTGGGGCATACTGGAGTCCGATGCACTCGGCGGCTTTTCGTGGCACCCAGACCTTCCCCTCTCCGCCGACAACACACACCTGACTCCCCTGACGACGACCTCTCCCATCACACTCCAACACCCCCACCCTCGCCCGTGGCCAGGCCTTCCCGTCTGGATGGACCCCACTCCTCCCCCGGATACTCCCCCACCCGATCCCCTTTTATTGATGAATGAATGGCCTTGGGAGCTTGAATCGGTGTTTCAAGCCTGGCAGGGGGGTAATGTTACGTTTTCTTCTCTTACTCTTGACCCTTCTCTTCCGCCCGTGTACTACCATCCGGTGGATGACCACCAAGGACTTCTCATCGCTCCCCTTGTGTATGGATGGCGTGGTCCATCCCACCCCCAGTAACGGATCTATTGTTGTCTCCGTATGGTAACCATTGTTCCCCCTTTGCGGACTACTACTTCTTCCTCCAAATCTGGTAGCCATTGTTCTCCCAGATCGTTCCCCCGTATCCCATCCCTATAAATACCCTCTCGTAGCCGACATGTATTCCTTAGCTAGATCTACATTTAAACACGTAACTCTTCTCACTCCGAGTGCACCCGCAATGCTCGAGACCCCCGGACTTCTATTAGACTTCGTGTCGCTGCTGAAGGACATGCTCGACAGCGAGATCGTTTACGTCGACATAACAGAGGGAAGGTGAGTCCAAAGAAGAAGGCAAGGGCATAGGGTAATACCATCAATGGAAGGTGCATGAATAAGACAGGGCAAAGGGGAAGGCAGAAGTGGAAGGTAGAAGGACTCTAAGTGGAAGGCAGTCGGTCTGCAAGGTACACGTTGTCGAAGTTGAGGACGTCTTGCCACATAGCTCGCTCTGGGTCCTCGACCAGACTGCGAAGTTTGGAAGGGAGGTGGTAATGAGAAGAGGAAGTGGGATCGGGAGCACTCATTGGTTGGGGGGACCATTGGACGCTGAAGTAGGAGTTGAGGAAAGAGGAATGGAGTTCGTCCCAGGGGGTTTCTGGGGAAATCATAATACTCTCTCCCCCTGGTCGATGGTGCGGACACCATATTGGTCATGGTGGACCACAGCCTCACAAAGGGGGCTATTTTCATCCCAACCGCTAGCACGGCCAACGCAGAAACAGTTACCAAACTCTTCTTTGAGAAAGTCTTCCCCAAATTCGGACTCCACGACAAAGTTATCTCTGATCATGGCCTGCAGTTTAACTCTGCCTTCGCCTATGAACTTGCCCACCTCCTGCATTATGACATCGCCCTCTCCACCGCATACCACCCACAGACCAACAGGGAAACAGAACAAGTAAACCAGGAACTCGGAACGTATCTTCAGATCTTCACCCAGGGAAACCTGACAAACTGGCCAACACTCCTACCCATGGCAGAATTCACGCATAACTCATCAATACACTCGGTAACCAAGAAATCCCCATTTTCTCTCATGATGGGCTACGAACCCCGTGCCTATCCCTCCTTAGGAAAGTCTTTTGCGCCCACAGTAGAGAAACGAGCGGAAATGCTCGAAGAAGCATGAATGGAAGCCCTGCACGCCCATCAAATTGCTCAGAAGGCTATGGTCAGCAACCGAACTCCCATGTTCAAACCATGGAAAGTAGGCGACCATGTCTGGTTAGACAACAAAAACCTTCACCTCTGATACCCCTTTAGAAAACTAGCCCCCAGAAGAGAAGGACCTTTTGAAATAGAATGCATAATCTCTCCCCTGGTATATTGGCTTAAACTACCCCCAACCTGGAAAATACACCCGAATTTCCACGCCACCTTCCTATCACCCTACGTCACCACCGCCGAGCATGGCCCCAACTTTACTAATCCGCCACTGGAACTTGTGGCTGATGAAGAACATTACGAAGTTGAAGCCATACTTAGTCATCATGGGAATGTCACCTATCAGGAATTCCTTATTAAGTGGAAGGGTTACTCATCTGCCAAAAATACCTGGGAACTGGAACGAAACCTGGGAAACGCCAAGCGCCTGCTTTCCAAATATAAGCTTGCCAGGGCATCCACCTTCTCCCCAGGGAAAAAGAAACCCAGTCGGCGATCCACCCACGACTAGAAATGTAGCACTACCATGTTGTTCACTATTTCTGTAGACGCCACCCTCACCTCCCTTGCTTGTTTCCTCTCCCACCTCACCTTCTCCCTCCTCGTCCTCGCCCTCCTACAGTTCATGACCGGGCGAGGGACCTTCCAGTTCACCTTCAGGGCAACCACCACAACCCCCGCCTCCTCCATCACCCAATTTAATGGGGACCAGCAATTCCGAACGGAGAGATCCCAGACAAGCTCACGACGGCTGTGGTACTGGGAAGTATCCTTTTCGGACAGAAGCCTGGCCCTGTCCTCCCACGCCACCACCGCTGATGATGGATGGAATACATAAATACCCACACCCTAATAAAATTCTCCATGCGCCTATCCAGTGTGACCCAACTCATCGCTGCTATTGTCACCCTACAACTGTTCTGCCACGAACCATGCCTGGTGAGATCCCCCTTTGCATCAAGACCTTCCCCCATCATCACCAATGAGAATTCATCCTCAGCCTCCTTCGTGATCCAGTGACACGAGGGGTGATTAGAGAAACACAGATCTATTTCCACAACGCCCCCCTACAGCACGCTATCACCCTGTGGCAAGAACATGATCAGATGCGGACATCTTCCCTCGGCATCATCCGCACCCTATCCTTTACAGTGCAAGGGATCACCTCAGACCCAGACGTGGACCGGCTGTTGGACACAATTGGTCGCCACCGCAACATTGTCTATGACTACTTAATCGCCACCGACATCGAGGAGGCCATAGGAGAGATCCCCTACCCCTTGGTATACCCGGCCCTCTGCCACAGACTTCAACTCTTCTCCCCCTCAGAACGACAGCTCTACCTCTCCTTCCCTTCCAATGATGAACTCGACCACATCTACCCTGAAACCCCTGACGCCTCCTCGATCCCCTCCCTCGCCTCCTCCCCAACCACCACTGACCCCCAGACTTCCCCTTCCCCAACCCGCATTCCTCTGGCAAACCGCCTCTCCACCCCCCTGACTGCGACCCAACCCCTACCCATCCCCACTCCCCCCCCAGCTCAACCCTGCCCTTGCTGACGGAATGCTATGGATGGGGGATCGTTCCGCCTATGCTCTACTGCTCCAAGCCCTCCAGCTTTGGAGACCTGACCTCATTGTCGATTGACTTGTCCTCACTGCCTCGGGGATTGGTAACCTGAACACCGATGCCCTAGAGGAAGTTCGTGGGCCAATTGTATTCAATGTGGAGGGCAGGGTCATTTCCTCCTCGGATGTCTAGAATACCAATGTCGCCATTGCCATCGGTTCTCACCCGGACACCCTGTCCACGCTTGCCCAGACCGCCGCTACACCAACTGCGGTCTCTATAGACATGGAGAACGCTGCTGCCCTGGTCCCGTCGTCTCCCCCACATCCATTTTCCTTGCTCCCCCTCTCTCCTCACCCCCATCTCGCCTCGATGAGGGAAGCCCTTCGGGCAGTGGCCCAAATGAATGAGGACATTGCGGGGACCCCACCGACCCAATTGAGCTCTCCTCCTCCTCGGATGACAACACCACCTCCCCCCCTGGCCCTATCGGGAACTGATGTGGAACATCAGTCTTGTCAAGGGGGTATTGTTACGATCTCCCCAGAAACCCCCCGGGACGAACTGCATTCTTCATTTCTCGAATCCTACTTCAATGTCTGATGGTCCCCTCAACCTATGGGGACACAACCCCATACCTCTTCCCCCCACTATCACCTCCTGGCGGAATTATGGGATCTGGCCAACGGTCTGGAGCACACCACTTGGCAGGACGTCCTAGACTTCGACAACGAGTATCCCACGAGGCGACCGCCTCCCACTTAGAGATTGCCTAGCCTTCCCCTTTCTCCTCACCCTATGCCCTACCTTACTCATTTGCCTTCCTCAGAAAGTCTTCCCCTTTGCCCAGCCTTCCTCAGACGGACTCACCTCCCCTCTTTGTTAGCTTCTCGTTATAGCTAACTCGTTTCCCTCAGACACATAAATACCCTCAAGCCATGTACTTGTCCCCTAGTTAGATCTATGCTTAACATGCCTAGAGTTTGACTCACTGCCATTGTCAGGAACACAGCGAGACCTGGATCTCTACGAGACATCACTTCGCTCTTGAGGAAGTGCTCAACAGTTGGACTTTACGCGTAGCGTAACAGGCACTGCATTGGCCTTATATACCTTTTACATGTTTGTCCCTATTTGGTACCTATTTAGGGCAAGCCTGGGAACTAGTTACTATGTAAAGGTATCAACACAGCCTTCTATACCCTTTATGGTAATAATATATCTATATATGGTAAAGAAAGAGCTAGAATATCTGGGTATAGGGTTATGGTGCAATAATTAGTAATGATGACAAATAGATAAGGAATGATGTCATAGGTCTGGCCTATGATGTCATAGATAAGGGTCTAGATGATTAATAAGCAGTCTAGCCCATGACGTCATAAAATGAAGATAAGTCAGAAAGCATATTCGAAATGATGATGTAATGGGGGTCCTTCATGGGAAAGTGCACAAATATCATGTGACCATGGGAAGTATCATGTGACCTGTCACATGATCACTGTAGGAATGAATGGTAGTGAAGGCCACTAATAAAGTGTAGTAAAAGAGTAAAAATGCGGAATAAAATGGGAAAAATAGAGGAAAAATCAGGAAAAATTATGTAATAGTATGGGGCTGTGTCATGTTCCATGACAGGTGGGGGTGGTGGATGACATGGTAATCCTAGGCTATTTAATGGGTGAAGTTGGGGGTGGTGTTACACTACGCATAAAGTCCAACCGTCGAGCACTACCTCAAGAGCGTAGTGACGTCTCGTAGAAATCCGGGTCTTGCTGAGTGAATGACTGCAGCAGCGAGTGGTTAAACTCTAGGCGTGTTAAGCATAGATCTAACTAGGGGACAAGTACAGAGCTCGCAGGTATTTATGTGTCTGGGAAAACGAGTTAACTATAAGGAGCAGCTAACGAGGAGGGAAGGTGAGTCCATTCGAGGAAGGTGAGGAAGGAGCAGGGCATAGGGCACACCAATAATGGAAGGCGATCAGGAAGAAAGGGGAAGGCGACTGAGTAAGACTAGGGTAGAGGGGAACGGGAAAAGGAAGGCGATGGATCCCCTATTTGGCAGGCTGGTGGGACTCCACGTATTGTTCGTCGAAGTCCAGGATGTCCTGCCACATAGCATGGTCAGGATTCTCTGCCAAGTCCCTAAGGTGTCGAGGGAGGTGATAGTATGATGGGTCGGGTGTGGGAGTTGTTACGCTACACGTAAAGTCCAACTGTCGAGCACTACCTCAAGAGCGTAGTGACGTCTCATAGAAGATTGGGTCTTGCTGAGTGGATGACTGCAGCGGCGATTGAGTCGAACTCTAGGCGTGTTAAGCGTAGATCTAACTAGGGGACAAGTACAGGGCTCGCGGGTATTTATGTGCCAGGGGAAAACGAGTTAACCATAAGGAGAAGTTAATGAGGAGGGAAGGCAAGTCCGAGAAAAGTAGGTGATGAAGGAGCAGGGCATAGGGCATGATCGAGAAGGAAAGCGAACAAGGGGAACGGGAAGGCGTATGAGTAAGACCGGGGCAAAGGGGAAACGGGAAGGGAAGGCTGACAGGCCTCTACTCGGAAAGCTGATGGCGTTCCGCGTATTGCTCGTCGAAGTCCAAGATATCCTGCCAGGTGGTGCGGTCAAGATTCTCGGTCAACTCTTTAAGATGGCGGGGAAGATGATAGTAGGAAGGGTCGATGGGTGAAGGAGAGGACATGGGCTGTGGGGACCAGGATACTCGGAAATAAGATTCTAGGAATGAGGCGTGCCGTTCCTTGTCCGCCTCTGAGGGTAAAATCGTAACAATACCCCCCAGACAAGGTTGATGTTCCACATTAATTAACAGCGGCGGTGCCGGCGGGGTTGGAGTCGTCGGAGGAGGAACAGAGGTTAATGGGGTGTTCGGGCGACCCAGAACCTCCTCGTTCAGTCTGGCGACCTGTCACAAAGCCTCTCTCATCAACGCCAGATGGGGAGTGGGAGAGAGGGGGAGCAAGGAAAACGGCGGTAGGGGAGGTGATGGGGCCGGGGCAATGTCGTTCCCCATGTCCGTAGAGACCACAGTTTGTGCAGCGGCGGTCCAGACAAGTGTGGACAGGATGTCCCGGCGAGAACCGATGGCAATGGCAACATTGGTATTCTGGACATCCGAGGAGGAAATGACCCTGCCCTCCACACTGAATACAATTGGCCCACGAACCTCCTCGAGGGCATCGGTGTTCAGGTTGCCAATCCCCGAGGCAGTGAGAACAAGTCGATTGACGTCCAGATCGGGCCTCCATAGCCGGAGGGCTTGGAGCAGTAGAGCATAGGCAGACCTGTCCCCTGTCCATAGCGTTCCGTCGGCGAGGGCAGGGTCTAATTGGGGTGGCAGGGGGGTTAGGGAGCGGTCTGGTCGCAAGCGGAGGGGTGGAGATTCTGTTCGCCAATGGAATTTGGATAGGGGACGGGGAAGAGGAGGGGGGATCAGTGGTGTCTGGGGAGGTGACGGGGGAACCGGGTAAGGTGAAGTGGACGAGGTCGAGTTCATTGTTGGAGGGGAAAGATGAGTAAAGATTTCGTTCGGCAGGGGAGAAAAGTCGAAGGCGATGTCGGAGGGCGGGGTAGACGAGGGCATAGGGTACCTCTCTGATGGCTTCCTCTATATCAGTGGCGACTAAATAGTCGAACACGAGATCTCAATGCTGGCCCATTGCGTCCAGTAGTCTGTCCACATCCGGGTCCTCGATGACTTCTGGGACCGCAAAAGATAGAGTCCTAATGACTCCGAGGGACGAGACACGCATGCGGTCGTGTTCTTGCCATAACGCCATGGCGTGTTGGAGGGGAGCATTGTGGAAGTAACAGCGGGTTTCCCTTATGGCTGCTCTGGTTACAGGGTCACGAAGGAGTCCGAGGAGGAACTCCCTTCGGTGGTGACGGGGAAATGTTTCGACACGAAGGGGGAGATCTCCGGGCATAGCGAGTGGCAGAACAGTTGAAGGGCGGTGAAGAGGGCGATAGTTCGTACAAGATCAGTCAGGCGCATCAAGGGGGGGTTTTTTATATTAGGTTCCCTTTTAAGTATTCCATCCGTCATCATGGGTGGTGGCATGGGAACTAAGGGCCAGACTTCTGTCCAAAAAGGATACTTCCCAGTACCACAGCCGCCGTGAGCTTGTCTGGGATCTCTCCGTTCGGAACTGCTGGTCCCCGTTGTGTTGGGTGATGGAAGAGGAGGGGGTTATGGTGGTGGCCCCAAAGGCGA
>JBBPKP010000359.1:0-13745 GCA_038089335.1 Boletellus aff. obscurococcineus | reverse complement strand
GAGATGAGCAAACTCACATGGATGCCAAAAAGCGCTTCTCCTGGGCCTCAGACATGCCCCAGATCACGACCGTGCCATAGCCAAAGACGAATATCTCAGCCTGGTCGGGTACGGCGTGAAATCTACTCGGCTTCTTCTTGGTGCTCGTGCCGGACGTCGGCGGATTCAGCTCTGGAATGCCGAGCAAGTCCCCCGTCCGGTCACTCCGACTCGTGCGGACGTCTAAACTACTGGAGGGCTCGTAGGCGTAGGGGGTGTAAATCACGTCGTCGATGATCTTTGGATCGGTCTTGTAGGCAGCGCGTCTCGCGTTGAAAAATTTCATCAGCTCTGGGAGTAGGTACGACCTGTCGCCCACGGACAGCAGGATGAAGAAGAAGAAGAAAAACGGTGACGATACGAGCAGAGGGGAGATGGGAGGGACACGCACTGGGCGGTCGCATAGGCAGTCACCCTAGGTAGCGATTTGGCCTTCCTCTTGGTGAGCCTGAGCGCGTCGCGTCGCGCGGTCCCATGAGGTATCCGTGATATCTGACGAAGGCGGCCCTCAGCGCCCTCTTCGTCATCTTCGTCGGTTTCCTCTTCTTCGTCATCCCCCTCGTCCGTGTCGCCGGTGGCGTTCGGGCTCTCGTCAAGCTCTGGAGCAGATCGGGTTGCTGGGGTAGGCGCCGTGGGTTGGTCGGGGAGAACCTTGAGTTTTCCGGCTGTCTTGGTGGAACGGTTGGCCCCACGAATCTTGGGCTCTGCATGGGCGGTCGAAGACGACCGGAGTGGATTCGTATTTGGAAGGAGCGGCCTTGAGGGCATGGCTGTTCACGACAGGTACGTCTCGCTGGTCGCTGGTGCTGACGTCCAGTTCGGAATAGACATAACACTTTTGGATTATTCCGCCAAAAATAAATAAATAAATATGTAAATAAACCTGGTGATGACATCACATCGCAGCCTATTCATCGTCAGTTGGGGCAAGGACGGGAACAGCATTGCTCTGAGACGTCCTCGTCCTCGTAGCGCCTACCTCCGGACCCTGTCGGCCTTGCTGCGGCGCGAAATCCAATGTGCCGCCGCACGGTGACAGCCGCGCACCTGCGTAAGCCAGACGCCTCCAACAGCCCACACGTATTCAATGAATCGGGGGCCAGGATCTACCCGGTCGTCAAGTCAAGGTGAAACTAATGAACCTGGAGCCCCATCGCCAAGCCTCCGCCCATCAGAAAAAGAATACTGTGCGCCTGTCCGATGGTCGGCCTCCTCGCGTGGTGCCTGGAACACTGCTGTGATTTACATTTTGCGCACGAGTCGGAGCTATAACACAGGCATACTAACCCATGTCTAGGCTTGCCGCATTTCCCTTCCTTGGGAGTCGGGGTTACCGCTCAACGCCGGGTTTTGCAAAGGGCAGCTGGCAATCGCTAGGCGTCGCACTCGGGCCCTGCATGCCATCAGTCACCATCATGCCCGTTTCTCACCGGATGCGAGTCGGTCGACAAAGCGTCGCTAGTGTTATCGTACCTCCAGGGACCAAAACCCTCGGCCCCAAGGGATGAATGCGAAAAAGCGCCTACTTCCTCCGCGGTCTGATTACCACGCTACCTCCTCTTGTAATCGGACGGGGACTGAGCGCAGGTTAGGTCGAGATCCAAATCTTGTGGCCGAACCAGACTTGTCGAGGAAACGCGGGCCAAGTTAGCTTGACGGGCTCCGAAGCAGCGGTTCCTCTCCGTTCTGCGTCAAGATAGCAATGGACGCGATCCCGATTGGTACACGATACAGCATCACGGCGTTTTCCAGGGCCCGGGGATCCAAGCTCGGCGAAAGGGGGAACAAAGGAGAAGTCGTCCAATCGCGAGCAGACCGTCGAGTCGCGCGTCTCGAACAAGAAAGGGGAAACGTCACCTCACCAGGAAAGGATAAAGAAGGATACAGTATATCCGCCCGGTATCCTCCGGCATTCTCCCGCGCCATCAATTGCTGTGAGGTGCCCGTACGTGCTGTCACTGGGTCCGTCCTGCCTAGAATTTTTCTTGTTCCTTCCGAGGCGCTCGCGCCCTCCTTTGTCTCTGTGCCTTCTCCCGAACACTTCTGCCGCCGCTAAGCCGACCGCATGGTGTTGGTTTAGGGCGAAACGTCGCGCCCGCGGGATATCGAGAGCAGGCCAACGATTACCATGCCGTCCCAAAGCGTGTGCTCCCTTTGCCCTTCGGATAGAACGTTCTTTTTTTTTCCATCATCTCCTCCGAATCGAGCACGGGTAGCGGATAGTCCTGGTGGCACGACCAGCTCTCTCCTGCGAGATAGCGCACATATAAGCCTCTGCAGAGCGTTGATCAACGCATTCAGCTGAACCGCAACTCGATACCCAAAAACTCTGGGGCGGTGACTCACCCTGTCTGAGAAGCAAAAGCCGATTCCGGCGAGCACTTACGTACGAGCACACCGGACTAGAAAATAGGAGACCACCCCTGGAACCTAATATTAGTGCAATCACCGCCCGGTGCACAGAGAATGAAGGTGCGGCGCATGACTCACAGCCTGTTCGTGAGGAGGGGTGTAGGTCGGTGCCTCGAAACGCCCCCGAGCAAGGGCAATAATGCTGGCGATAATTTGATACGGCAAATGTCCGTGATACGAGCACGGATGGATATAAGTGGCTCTGAATATGACCCCATGAGTCAATCGCCATCAACGTGGTCACCGAACATCGCACGCCTCACGTTCAAAACTGCGCTCCCAGGACACGTAACGCGCGAAGAGGGAAGCACTAGTGACCAACTGAGCTGAGAATTCCGACGAAGCAACATTCATTATGTCCGCACCGCCACTTGCACGCCGCGCGAGAATAGGAAATATCTATCCCAGCGTTCGACGCAGCACGTATGGCGGTGCCAATCTATGGGAATCTGCGCCTCTGGCACTTTAATTATTATTTTTTTCCGCCCGAAAGCCATGGCTTTTGATTGTTGGGAGGCGCTCCTAATGAATTGAATTGAACGCACCCACGCGGTAAGCCGACCCTCGTCCACGATATCCACGAGGGAAATATTTGTCTATTCTCGTCATCGTCGTGCTATATATCGAGCGATGAGTGACGGCCGCAGATATCTGAGCAGCGGACACAAAAATACCTGTCGTTGCCAATCAACGAACCTTGATTGAAGTCAGGGTAGAGGAGCACCTTGGTTAAATAATATTACAATAAATAAATAAAAAAGAAGCGAGGTTTTACCGACCGATAAAGTTCCCGCGGATTTGAGCGATAATCCCTGGACACAGTCCGCAGCGTAACGCATACGTCTCTCCAAACCGCATCGAGATTCGCAGGCGCTAAAGTTATCAGGAAGAAAAACGAAACAAGGCCAGAAGCTGTGACGGGTACATGCGGTCGGCGATCCAAATCTGCTTTTTACCTCCGACCGCCTTCCGCTTGGGCCTCTAGCCTCTGTCGTGTCAAAGGATCGGGCGTGTCACGGCACAACCTAGTTTGACGCGAGGGGACGCCAACTTCCGATGATCCAAATCTGTCGTGCATCCGGAGCACGGTCCCCAAACCGAGGGGTCGTGGCTGGAGGATCAGACGCTGCAGGACCCGCACTTTGACGAAGCAGCGACGTGGTCTACATTTTCACAGAACCCTCCCGGTGCTTCTGATTCACCTCCCCTGATGCTCGTTGTAGCAAGGAGTAGGCCAAGCACCAGGGGGGTTGCTGGAATTTCAAAGTCCTCATCGGAACCAAGAACAAAACGAGTCTAGATTGTTGCACGAGGTGCTCTTTTTTTCGGGTGTCGTGATCGGCGAGGGAGCTGGGTATCGTAAAAGCCACCTCCGTTTCATGGCCCCCCAGCGTCGAGATCGATATCGCGGCGCACGGGAGCGTTTCGCACGTGTGAACACGGGAACATCTGTACTTCCCAGAGCTCCTGGGACTTGCCAGAGGGCGGCGGCGGGAGAGGGCGACGGTCGGAACATGGAAGCTATCTGGGGACGAAAACGGAACATGAAACACAGATCGATCAAGCGCAAACCACCGAGCGCCACGAGGAAATAGGCAGCGTGGCTGTCCGGCTGTGTTTCCACCACTGGACCGCCTTGGCCAAGGACACCCGACTAGCTGTGGTGAGCGTGCATTCTCTCACACCGATATCTCTCCCTGCCGCACACGCCGCTTGTTTCTCAAACAGACGCGTAATATACCATGCTGAGTGTAACCACGGTCTAGGGGGTCCGCGGACGACGTGGAGAACAGTTTATGTGGGGCCAGGGGTGGGTGCTAAAAGGAAGGTGAATTTGGTTGCACGGGCAAGTCAGGAGCATTCTGGGGTGCGGACAACTTACCTGTTTACACCGCCTATGGGAGCAAAGGCCTGTCATGGGGTGAAAGCAAACACGTGCGGGTCCACATTGAGCACTGCGTGGCACGTGAGCAGGATTATGGCTGCAGGTCTCGGAGGGACGATCTCAGATGGCGATGGTCGAAGCTCGGATGTCGCACCGTCAAGTAAAATCAGAAGGCCAATGTGGGCGCAATACATACAACGAGAACAGAGACAACAAATTCCAGAGTGCAAGTCCATAATCTATATACGTGAGAGTTCAATACAGCGTGCAAAACAAGAAGAAAAAAACTGCCGGAAGGTGAGGACTAGAACTTCATTCTGCCTGAGAATGAATGTGACGGGTGGGTCCCTCTGAGTGCGGAGAAGCGTTGGAGGATCTGCTCGTCGATGGGGTCTCGTCTCGGGTATGCAAGGGTTTGAAGGTGATCGAGAGGGACGAGTTTTTCGGACAAGTGGGCAGGATGTATTCTTGGGCTCGGTGTTGCCGGGGTGGATTCGGACGAGGAAGGAGGAGAGGGACAGTTGGGGGGTGCGTAGCCAGCGAGGTGGTCTCGACAGCGTACGTGATCCCTGCCGGGAGCTAATTTAGGTTCCGAGTACGTAGTCTGGCGGACGCCGTTGGAGACATAATGGGGGTGCTCGACAGAGGACGGCAGAGAAAAGGTTGTTTTCCGCGCGCCCAGTGGCTCTGAGTGGTCCAACTGAGAAGGGTGGACTGACGTGGGGAACTGGGTATAGACGGGCGCGGGGGGCTGGGAGGGGTAGAAAGGAGGCGGGAGGGAGTCCGAGGTTGAGATGACACCTTCCATTGGGGCTTGTGACATGCGTTTCGCCACGACGGACTTGGGCAGATCGTCCTCTCTCCGGGATTTGCCATCTCGACGGGCACTACGGAACCATCCGTCCGGGACGGGCACGTCACCAATCCCCTGGATGTTGTCGACCGTGTTGAGCCGATCAAGTTGTTGTTGGCTAAAGTATGCCGCTATCACCAGCGGACGACGGTTAGTGGTGCCCCTGCGGGGATTGCCATGAAACACATACTGAGGTGCCATTTTCTGACGATGCCTCGTGGGCGATCATCGGGCAGAGAAACACGTACACTATAAGTTTGCTTTATTAAGCGTTCAGATTCGCTTGTTGCACGGGATCGAGGGGAGGGGTACATGCTGTGTGAGTGGTGTTAATGGAATCGGATTAGGAATAGGTGGAAAATAAGGGAGCGAACGGGAGGGAAGCGAGACAGGGACGATACCTAAAAGGGATAAATGATGACTGACCTAATCATTTGCGCCCAAGGGGTAGAAGCGCTGGATGGATCATCGCTCACGTCGCACTCCTTCTGGTGGTAGAAAAGAAAGTCCTAAAGAGGGATGGATGGAATGAAGGGACGCGGAGAACGGCGGACGTACATCACGGACACGACTGGGGCCCCAGCCCATGCCATCAGTCCTGGGGAGCGGGGGTGAGAAGGGACGGGGCGTGGAGGGGGGCAGGGAGACACACCAACGCTCCATGCCGAGACCAGTGGCCTCGGAGTTGGCGCTGCGTTCCTCCCAGACGTAAACGTTGCCGGGGACGATGGCGCGACGCTCCTCTGCATCGAGACGGCGGGTTATGAGGGGGATGGCGTTGCGTGCGACGGCGTAGAAGACGTGGAGAGCATCCCTGGTCGAGCGGATGCGGACGTTCTGGAGGGAGGGGTGCTGCATTGGTGTGGGAGGGGAATGGGAAGGGGGAGGGAAGAGAGGGAGTCTATATATCGCTCGGGATGCATAATAATAAGGTAAGTAGGGTGGGGTCGAGAGGAGGAGGCCAAAGCGGGAAATTATTTTTTTTAAAGTTTGAATTGAGTTAACACACGCACTGGCTTGTTAGGTTAGTGCGAGTGCGCGGGCGTGTCCGTCGCTCTGTCCCCGCCGTCGCAATATTGTCGGCATGTTCCTGTCGCCATCAACACCGGTGCTGCCCGTCCAGCGCTAGATCGGCGGCACAAGAAAGTTAAAGGCCAAAAGGTAATGGAAACACCCTAAGTTATTCCCAAACCGTCGACACTGCTGCCTTCATCAAACCTTGAGCTTGATGGACGCGACCTGTCCAGTGAGTCCCCCATTTTCGTGCCCAGACTTCTCCGCCCGATGGATCCGCTTCTGCTCCCGAGAGAGGCATCTGCTCTGTGCTCGCGGGCTGCGCCATGTGTGAAACCCAGGGCGACATGCGGTACAACGCCACTAGCCGTTTTTCGCGTGCGTGAACGGTTGTTCCAAGTCACTCGACTTCGTGTGCAGCATCCCACACTAGGGAGATTTCCGAGAACCGTACCGCTGCATTGTGATGAGGCATCCCCGGAGGCGAACGAGATCTAATCGTGTGCCTCTGTTCTCGGGATATCCCGTCAGGGGCCATCGTAACCCCCAGCGGACTTCCGCTTCCTGTGATGAGACCCCACCGCACTCCGTCTGGCCCACCGTGGCGTCGGCCGGCTCACTGCCGGCGCACTGGACAGCCACCCGCCTTCCCACGATATCCCGGCGTGTCCCCTGTCTCTCGCACGTCACGCCCTCCTCTCGCGCCCACATCCACCTCGCCAGCTGCCAGCGGTCCAGCCCAAATTCAGGGTGCCCAGCGGGGATTACCTGTCCGGTGACTCTCATGAGCGTGCCAACAACGCTTCCGAGCCATCCAACCCGCAAACGGTAGGCGCACGCCTCCGGCCTCTTCAGACGGATCGCCCCTGCGGCCATCGCTGCGTCTTTGACCCGACTCGATCGCACATCGTCTTCCAGACTGCGCCATCATGCTCCCCACGCACGTCCCCACCCATCACTGCGGATCCAACTGGGTTTCGTCACCAGCCAATTCCCGGCGACCATCTCGTGCGCGCATCGTTCACTAAATACGCGAGTGCGTGCAAAGACACAACGAGGAGCACCCTCGACGTGTTCTTCATAATCCACAGCTCAACGTCGGCGAACCAACCGCGAGGGATGCAATCGCTCCCTACCCTGGTGCATCATTGTCCTATCGTCATGCGGTGAGCGGGGAGGCGACTTATGTACAATATAAATCTGATGAATGTCGGCTAGAGTGAATACCCCACTGCAAGTCCTAAATGGCCGCAGCGCAGCCACACAGGAGGTAAACAGATTTGGGGTCATCGAGTCAGACCAAGTGGTCTGTTGCTTGATGTCAGCTGTGTCATCTCAGAACGCGGCCGGATCTTACCTCGCAATGGAAGAACAATAGGCACCAAGTCTGGGATTTCGGCATAATGCATCTGGTCACGGAACATGTACCGCACTCGTAATGATTTCGGTGTCTCTGGCGCCGGGTCACAGAAACCTTGTATGCCCGACTAAGAGAATGCAGTCAGCGTCGCATGCACATGGCTTTTGCGGCGGGTTTCAAAACAATCACCTTCGGCACCTTGTTTGACATGTATAGTTGACTGTTATGCACCAGCGCCTGGAGAGGCGTTGTCACATCCACGTCAAGCCCCGCTGTTTCGCTGTCCACACCCGTCGGCCCATAAGTGGCCTCCAAGATGACGAGTCCTAACCGGGGTGGGTAAACCTGGGAGGGACGTGCATCTCGCCGTGAATCTTACCTCCTATCGCCCTTTCAGCCTCCAAATGCCTTCTCGCAGGCTCTCGCAAGAGAAGAATGGTATTCTCGCTTTTCCTTATTACCTCGGACCTCTCCTCTTTCAGCGCCCTTCGCGCAGCATCAAAATACCTTGGTCCCCTTTCAGCAAGGCCCATGTAAATTGACAACAGCTAACGTACTTGGCACGTTGTGCACGGCGGCGAGGTTTGAGTATGAACTGATAACCAAGAGCCAATGCCGTGGAGGGTATTACGACAGAGTACAAAGCCAAGGCTCCATTCGTTTCCGGCGAGAGAACGATCGGTAGCGTCCACTTCTGCCGGAGATACGACAACCTGACGGCACTCTGAGCGAAAGCAGAAGGAGCGCAGAATTATAGCTTACTCGAGTCTCACGAACACTCCCGAGTTACCCACTCCAACCGTGGTGGATAAAGCAGTCCTCTTCCCATTCCATTTAGCCGAGAAAGAATATGCCACCCCTGGTAAACCAATTTCCACGCCCGCTTTTAGACGGAGAGCAAGCTCATGGAGGAAGACGGAATAGTTCACCGTGAAGCATGATTCTATTCCATGAAGAATCAGGCCACACGACCACGATCTAACACCTGCGCCGAAGCCGGTAATTGACCCAGGTCCATTGCCGAGCATGGGTTCGGCGGGGTCTGGGGCGCGGCCATATTCATCTGGGAACGTCAGGTCAAACGGCCTTGACGAGTGAACGTGGAACTCAAGGCGACCGACAGGCGACCCTGGCGTGAACGTCCAAGTCGTTGATGCCTGAGCGGGGGAATGACGGAACAATCGGCGACCGAACGATAGGGTCAAGAACGGGGGTAGGGTGTTCCACAATGCGGGAACAAAACCTGTTCGGCACGAAATGACATTGTCGTTGTCATTATATGTCGTCGCCGCAGCGACGACGTGAGGTTTCAGAAAACCTGCTGTCAGCTGGAATGCAAGTCGGATAAGAAATCAATGCATGCCGCAAACGTGCAAACTTACCTCGACCGCGAACCGCGGGGAAACTTGGTGGTGTAGCGTTCCCGATAACGTACGAGTGATACTCCGTGGACCTGTTTGAGCGTTGCCAGCGAGGGCGACAGTAGTTTTTGGACCTAGGCGCTTCTGCAGGGAGGGGACATTGTCAGATCAGCCAAACTGAACAGGTGGGATCTGACCGTGACATCCTGACGGACCCCGAAATTGGCTACGCCAATACCACGCATGCGCTTGAGAAAGCTTCGGGAAGCCAGCGCGGAATCATCGGCGCTCGCAAATAAGGAGGTGGCGTTGATCGCACACATCACAGAGCCTCTGGGCTGGAGAAGTCGCTCAACTGTGTCATGGCGGCGATCAAACTCCCATTCATTGAGCGCCGCCTTGATCTGATTTTCCGTGCGCTGAGTGTCATGGCCAGAGGTTTCAATATCAAGAGCCTACTTCTTCGCTATCTCTCCACCGCAGCTCCGCGGGCCAATTCTGTTTCAGACCTTCCGGCCCTGGACGCCGGCGAACAGGGCTTCATAAAGCATGGAACGGACAGCCATTTGCGGGCGGTGCTTACCCAGCCGATCATAGACTTGTCTGATGGAAAAACACGGGTAAACATGAACGGTGCGGAGGGACATGAAGAGCGGTAACGCACCGAAGAAACGGATCTGACAGAACTGACTCACAATTTTACACGACAGTTAGGAGACACACGGGCGTAACGTGGCTGTAGACCTCACCTTCATAAGCCTTCTGGATGTCGAGGAACTGAGAGGCAGCGGTGTCCTTGGTGCGTGGATCGTGCTGCTTGTCGGGATGGAATATGACTGACAGGGCTCTGTAGCGCTCTCTTATCTCGCTCTGGGATGCGGTATTGGGCAGATTGAGCACGGCACTGCGTCAAGGTTGAGTCACAATGGAGGCAAGAAACGGACGGGACGGACTAGAGGTACTGCTCGCTGGACTCTGCGGAGGACATGCAGGCCATGAAAACGTCCGTCGCGCGTCATTTCCTCATCACGTGACGATTATATGGATTCTCACGGTGTAAAGTGCCACGTTGGGCTGTTTACCATGTCAGCCCAGCACCACCACCAATGACTTCCCGCATCAACATCGGACGTCCGGTGACGGCGAGCTACGACGCTGACCCACACGGCTTTCAAAATTCCCGCAGTTCCCCCGGCTATAGAGCCGCGAATCCCGACGACCCACTCGAAAAGATCAGGGTGGTCGCAAAACAGGTTGAGGACGCCATTGAAGTCTACTCGCATCCCCTCCGCCCCCACCTCCCCGCCATCGGCCGCTTCCTCATCGTCGTCACGTTCTACGAAGATGCCCTCAGAATTGTAACGCAGTGGAAGGACCAGCTTTGGTACCTGCAAACGTCTGTGTCACCTTCTCTCCTGTGCCGCTCCCTAACTCCCTCCAACAGCCACAGACATTTTTACTGGGGGCTATCCCATCTCTTCCTCTTTTTGAACGTCATTGTACGCTTCCCTTTACTTTGTTCTTGCAACCTCTGGCAACCATGACAACCGTAGGTCATGTTGGCTGCATCCTCGGCCGTCATCTCGAAGCGTTTCACGGAACACGCCGTTCTTGGCCTCTTCCTCGTCGTCATATCGCAAGGTTTTGGTTATGGCCTCATTTTCGACCTCAATTTTTTCCTCCGAAACCTTAGTGTGATTGGTGGTCTCGTTATGGTATTCAGTGAAACACTCGCGTCTCGAAAGAAAAACTTTGCCGGTCTACCGTCCATAAGCGAGACAGATCGGAAGAAATAGTCTGTATTCTTTTGCACCCCTCGTGTTTCCCCTGATCTCCTGTCTATAGTTTCCTCCTCGCTGGACGCGTGTTGCTCATCTTCCTCTTCCTTGGGTTCGTTCTTCAGGGTAAATGGAGCATAGGTCGTTTCTTCGTCTCCCTTCTCGGTCTTGCCGCGTGCGTCATGGTTGCGGTCGGTTTCAAGGCCAAGTGGTCTGCTACCTTCTTGGTCATTGTTTTGAGTATTTTCAACGTCTTCGCCAACAATTGGTGGAGTGTACATAGCGCGCATCCTCAGCGTGATTTCCTCAAGTGAGTACCTGGTTGGCTTGTGGTCCATGTCGCTCAGGCGTGTTCTTTAGATATGATTTCTTTCAGACGCTCTGTAGGTCTCTTGAGGGATGCCGGCGTTCTCTGCTTATTGTTTCCCACAGCGATCGTCGGTGGCCTTATCCTTCTCGTGAATATCGGCCCAGGTAAGTTTTGCGCGACATACCGCCTTTCACTTTGTTGACCTTTTTCTAGGCGGTTTATCTGTAGACGAGAAGAAGAAGACATATTGAGCGACTGAGCAGCTTATCGATGCTTCATGCGTACTGTGTGGTGTGCTGCAGGGCGTAGATATAGGTTTCTACATTTGAGCCTGAGTACATAGACCGTATATTCACATGCTCTTGCTTAGTGCAATCACTCATGCGCCAGTTTCGTTGAGCGAGTAGCTGCAGAAAAGTTCCGTGCTTTGTGTAGTGATATCTTCGAGTCCGAGCGGTGACGTCTTTTGTCAAGATGAGCGATGTGAAGGTCTACACCGTCAACGGCGCTGTAGCTGGATCCTCTTCCTCCATACCTGACTGGCTCATTAAAACTAGGGCGACAAAGGGAAGGGGAAAACGGGCACCCAGAGAACATGTCGAGGGCCAGATAGAGCTCATCCAAGGGTTCGAATTTCCAGAGGCCAGCAACAGAATCAAGTCCACACGGGACGGACACCATGCGATCGCAACTGGGACCTACAAACCCCAGATGCGTGTCTGGGACCTGGACGAGCTCACGCTCAAGTTCGAGCGCCATGGCGACTCAGAAAACGTCGATTTCGTGGTGAGTGCGTCCGCTTCGTCCCCCGCGCGAGGACGTGCCCCCACGAATGCTCAGCCCCCAGCGGCATGACAGATACTCTCGGACGACTGGACGAAGACGATCCACCTCCAGAACGACCGGACCGTCGAGCTGCACACCCAGAGCGGCTTCCACTACCGGACGCGCATACCGCGCTTCGGCCGCGCCATCGCGTACCACTACCCGTCCTGCGATGCGCTCGTGTCGGCCTCGGGCCCCGAGATATACCGTCTCAACCTCGAGCAGGGGCGCTTCATGACCCCGCTCGTGCTCGGCGCCGAGCGGGCGGAAGACGGCCCGATCCTGGGGGTCAACTGTATAGACGTCAACCCGGCGCACCAGCTGTGGGCGTTCGGCGTCGACGGGCGTGCGAGCGTGCAGTTCTGGGATCCCCGGTCGCGCTCCGTCGTCGGCGTGCTCAACCTGCCCGAGGGCCGCATCGTGCGCAGCACGGGACGAACACGGGTGACGCTCCCGGGCGTCGACGATGGGGCGTCGGCGGACTCTTTGGCGGTGACGGCGATTGCGTCGAGGTCGGACGGACTCTCGTACGCGATCGGTACGTCGACGGGACACACGCTGTTGTACGATATACGCTCACCGCGACCGTTCGTGTTCAAGGACCAGGGATACGGTTTGCCGCTGAAAAACGTTGCTTGGTTGGAGGGCGGAAGCCGCATGGCGGGCGATGGACTGGTCCTCAGTGCGGATAAAAAAGTCGTCAAAGTTTGGGATAGGAATACGGTACGGGGAGCGTCTCTCGTGTTGTGTTCTGCGCTCACGCGCGTTTCCAGCCATCGTCCAACTTTGTGTCCATCACTCCGGCCACCGATCTCAATGACATCCACCATATACCAGGGAGCGGTTTACTCCTCACTGCCAATGAAGGCATCAAAATGGCGTCATATTACATCCCTCAGCTTGGTCCCGCACCCCGTTGGGCAAGCTTCCTTGAAAACATTACGGAAGAAATGGAGGATCAGAGTGTGCGAAACGTGTATGAAGATTACAAGTTCATCGAGAGAAACGAGTTGCGGACGTACGTTCACCTGCAATCTCTATTCATGTTCGTCGCGTTGATCCTGTGCTCCTGTCAGCCTCGGGCTGGATCACCTCATTGGCACCCCTGCACTCAAGCCGTATATGCACGGTTACTTCGTGTCCCTCAAGCTTTACGACACTGCACGCGTCATTGCCAATCCTTTTGTGTACGCAGAGCACCGCGAGAAACTGGTTAGGCAACGCCTCGAAAAATTGGCCGACCCCCGCATACGTGCGCGCAAGAATGGTGCTGCGACGTCGGTCAAAGTGAACAGGGCCCTTGCGGAAAGGATCGAACGCAACGTGGAGCGAGAACGAAAGAGTGAAGAAAGGAGAAGAGCGAGAAAGGCCAAAAAAGCTAGGGAACAGGGTGAAGGGGACGATGCAGATGAGGCGATGTCGGTGGATGAAAACGAGGCTGGCGAAGAGCAACCCACGTTGCTCAACGACCCCCGGTTCAAAGAGCTGTTCGAAGATCCCGACTTCGTGGTGGATGAGACCACCAGGGAGTACGCCCTCCTCAATCCGTCTGCTGTTGCGCTGGAGAATGGAGGTTCATCCCGGGGAAAGACGGCTGTTGAGGATGGAGATGAGGAGAGTGATAGATTGTCATCGGACGGGTCGGGTAGCAGCGGTGATGAGGGCAGCAAGGACGACAGCGACAGTGACGACAGCTCCGATGCAGGCGGTGGGTATAGCGGGAAAGGCATTCATTTCCGGGGCTGACACCTTGCATCACAGCGCTCAATCAACTTGATCCACGATCCACGACAGGGTCGAAAAACGCGCGTCTTCAGCAAGCCTACTTGCGGACACGCGATGCCAACAGGCAGTTGGGTAAAGTCCACTTTGTCCCCCTCGCCACACAGGCGGCCGTGCCCGCTGGCA
>JBBPKP010000356.1:0-13778 GCA_038089335.1 Boletellus aff. obscurococcineus | reverse complement strand
CAAGGACAAGGAGGGTTCAGACGACATCATCCGGCGGCTGCAACAAATATGCACCGACGCCGACCCCACAAAGCTTTACCGAAACCTGGTCAAAATTGGCCAAGGGTGAGCTGTCGCCCTCTTTTTCGTACTGCACCATTGACGATATCGCAGAGCTTCTGGTGGTGTCTACACTGCCTACCAGGTCGGAACGAACCTGTCCGTCGCCATCAAGCAGATGGATCTCGACAAGCAGCCCAAGAAAGATCTGATCATCAACGAAATTCTCGTGATGCGCGCCTCCCGGCATCCCAACATCGTCAATTACATCGATTCGTTCCTGCACAAGAATGACCTCTGGGTTGTCATGGAGTACATGGAAGGCGGCTCACTCACCGACGTCGTGACGGCAAATTTGATGACCGAGGGGCAAATAGCAGCCGTATCGAGGGAAACAGCACAGGGTCTTGAACATTTACACAGGCACGGTGTCATTCACCGCGACATCAAGAGCGACAACGTTTTACTCAGCATGAATGGCGATATCAAACTAAGTGCGTATTCGCGTGCGAATCGTTTCCACGGTCTCGACTGATCTCGTCTAGCCGACTTTGGCTTTTGTGCCCAAATATCGGACCCCAACAACTCAAAACGCACGACCATGGTCGGCACTCCATATTGGATGGCACCCGAAGTTGTCACTCGCAAGGAGTATGGGCCAAAAGTGGATATATGGAGTCTCGGAATCATGGCCATAGGCAAGTTTGACGGCCGATTTCCATCGTTCCGTCTTCTCACTCCATCTTCAGAAATGATTGAGGGTGAACCTCCGTATCTCAACCAGAACCCCCTGAAAGCCTTGTATCTGATCGCCACAAACGGCACACCTACCATCGCCAATCCAGAGGCGCTGTCTCCAGTATTCAGTGACTACTTGGCCAAGACGCTGGAGGTCGATGCTGAAAAACGGCCCACGGCGTCGCAGTTGCTCGATGTGAGTTGTTCGGACACGTCACGAGCGTACCGTACTCACCTCGGTTCAGCACCCCTTTTTCAAGCTTTCCGAGCCTCTGCGCACGCTGTCTCCGCTTATCAAAGCTGCTCGCGAAATTGCAAAATCCAAGTGACGTGGCACATCTTGTCAGTTACCATGGTTCGCTTACGATTCCCGTATGAACGATATCCACGTTGCGTTTCCCGCTTTCGGCCGTCTACTGTGACACCTTGATACGCTGCATTCGTTTCATTCCATTACCCGAATGCCTCTCATTCTGAACTGTTTCTGGAGTTATGTCTGTACCCTCCCCCGTTGGAGTCTCCCTTTATATCCTCGACTTTGTAATACCTTCACATGCTGGCCCTACCTAGCCTTTTCTGATAGACTATATCTGCCTACTGTGAAACGTTCTTGGCGCGGAGTGTATGTATTCTCTAGTACCACTCGGAAACACGTAGACTGATGAAACAATGTCTATGCGTGCAGTGATCGGGTGCTCGTTTCTAGTAATCGGGACTCCAACCTAAAAAAAAAGTGCATTATCCATGAATCAGGGCAGGTGCGGGCAAAGTGAGATGCCTTGCTTCTCAACGCACCGTGGTAGATTGTCGCCAGGTTGACGATATCCGTCGCCTCCGCAATGAGCTCGTTGACCGTGTACTCAACGCTGAGTGACTTGTCCAATTTGCGAGCCACAGAGTTGAGCGCACGGTCCGCCGCTTCGTTGACGGGCGGGCTCGCTCCGGGATCATGACCCCCTCCGAACCGCGAGCTATTTGCGACGCGTCCGGCGGGCTCATTGGTGCTCTCTTGAATCTTTTTGATCTTGAGCTCGCTCGCCGTCCTGAAAGGTTTGGTCGGGTGAGCCGCTGGGCGCCAGAGGAGGCGTGGCAGAGAACACGAGCGAACGGACGAACCAAGAGTGGAGTGGATCGTGCTTGAAGACTTCGAGCACGGTCATGATGACGTCGGATCGTTCGCGGAGGACACGCAGGGTCTCTTCGGCGCATCGCTGAAAGACGCCCTGAGTGCCCGAGTAACCCATTCCATCGACCATGTCGCGCGTCATCCGGAACGGGACGCGTTCCGGGACCCGCAGTAGCTTCCCCTGGGGAAAAGACGGGCGTATGCCATGCGGGTAGTGGTAACGTGAAACGACGCTTACCTGGTCAAAGGCAATCCCCAGATCGATATGCACAGCCTCCCCTGTCCCGTTGTCCATCAGAATGTTGGATACATGTCGATCCCCTAGACCCAAAATGTGGCCCACGATTGACGTGGTCGCGACGCTCCGTGTGTAGTTCAACCGCATCGCGAACCATGCGATCGGTGACTTGTGCTTCTCGGTGAAGTAGTGCCGCATGACCGGCGCTGTCTTTGCGCAGATATCCTTAAAATGTGCAACCATCACCTCCACCCTACCTTGATAACGATCCCGTGTTAGTTTGAGACTCTGAATAATATCGACATGCTTGGGGTCATTGGGGCGGTATCTTGGAAGAACACAAGGTGACAACCTAAATCGACAGATATGTCTCACATTCACTCGCCTTGGGTGGGCTGCTCCCAGCCATATTTGCAGTGGTACCGTGTTACCGACAAACTCCAGAACTCCAGCCTGAGCGGCTAGAGGCAATACCGTGTATCCGCGGACTTTCAGGTCGCGTTTTTTGGTCTCTCTGTCACATCTAAGGACTACATTGACCAAGTCAAAGACTTGTTCCATGACGGCGTCCTGTCTCAGATCATCGTTCCCGCCTTTGAACTTGGGGTGACGGAATCAGCCTTTCAGCACAACGTACGCTTTCAACTCCTCACCAATTGCCTGTACTCTTCACCATTGGATCCATAACAAGTGCTGATTTTTGGAACGTTCACCCCGCCCGCTGTCGTGAAAGTGGTGTCATAGTGACTGATCCAGACACAGCGGTCGTATTTCAAGGTGACATCGATGGCTGGATGGGACGTGACAACTGGCACCTGGACGTCGCGAAGTCGTCGAATCATCAGGTTGTCCGGCATGGGAAGAGATCCCGTGAGTTTCTTGAACGCACGGTTGTCCTTGACAGGGTACTTGGCCCACTCGATAGATGCGTCACACACCTGTTCGATCGCTTGAACACGAGCAGAATGTCGTGGATCGCCCAACAGTCGATCAAATATGCTGGATGCAGCATTAGAACGGTCAAGTTGAGCTTGCGACAGCGTTGGCTCGCGACGGTTGGATAGTCTTCTGCTCAATGATCCTTCGGTTTTCTCGGGTCGTAAGCAGTACACTTGGTATAGGCTATGGAAAGGATGTTCTTGACACATTCTAACCACAAGCCCTTGGAGTATCTGTTGGCTAGCTGGCAACTCGCCCTGTGAAGGTTGAGAGATACGAGCAGAAAGTTGATGAGAAAGGAAAACAAATTTCCTCGAGGGTATCCGAGGAACTGTCTTCTTGAACGTATCTTGTAGTCTTCGATCCTCGAAATTCGCAAACCACAGAGAGCAAAAGCGGATAGGCACGTCGTCATCAAAGATGTCCGAAGCAGCGAGACATCGCGAGTACATGTCGATGGCAAGGTCGAGGAATGTGACCAACGCCCCATTATGCTGTCTGTATGCCTCTTCGTCCTCCGCTAAAACGGCCTTTGCCTTCTTCTGGTCCTCGGAGAGAGCATAATACTCGATAGAACCCGGCTGAGTCCGAAGGAGCTGGCTTTCTCGTTGCTTGATTTCTTCGCTCTTTCGATCCATGTATGACTTCCACCGCACGGCATCTGGTGACTTGATAATGACATGATATTGATGTTCAGCAAAGAGCGCGCATTTGTGGAAGACGCTTGCGCATGCGTTTCCACAAGTATTGACTTGCTTTTCCACCTCTGAAGCAAGTGCCGTTGACGCATCGAAGTATCTGTGCTTGATGTCCATTGGCTTTTCTAAGCATGCCTCCGAAATCCATGATCCCTGCCATATTGAGGCGAGCGTAAGAACGCATTCAGATCAACACGCGTTTGGAGGAGCACCTACCAAGCGCGCCATTGAGAGAGCTTGTTCGATAAGTAGTTCAGGCTCACGTGAAGTACCTTTGTTCTGTTGAAGCAGAAGATCTTTCAAAAACTGAACAGCCAACTTTGGCTCGTTTTGGAGCCAGAGGACGTGCGCAAACTCTTGGGACACTCCATGAGTGGGGGTATCCTCCAGACGTCGGGCCTTTACAATCGAATTTAGTGCGACTTGAAGTTTGTTTACTTTTCGTGCAGCGACGGAAAGACGGACGAGACAACGCTTCTCGAGTTCCAACAAACTATCATTGAATGGTGTATTCATGTTCCCGATCCGTTCGCGCTCCTCCTTTCGCCGAACGGAGCGGATCAACGATATTCTAGTGGCCAGTATCCGTTCGAGACTGGTGAATCTGAACTTGATTATAAGCACGTGAAGCCACTTGGCACACGACACTCACTCGAACTCAGGATCGATGTCGACAAGCTGCGAGATTGACCGGATGTCTGGAGACTTGTTACTGAGGTAGTCTTGGGTAGGCCCCCGTCTCCATTGGGTAAGCTGATCGAGAGACATGATGTTTCGCGTTATCTCACGGATCTTGGTGATGTCTTCATTGCCGAGAGTGCGCAGACGCTCCATGGCGTTGCAAAGGGCAAACCGGACAGTGGCGTCGATCACATGTGGGTTCCTCTCACGATAAATAGCGCGGAGGGCACGGTAAAAGGTGATGTCAGAATCTTGAGAGTCCCCAGTGTCAGGCAAGTCCCAGATTTCTGTGCGCCATCCTAACTGATAAGACATCGTCGAAGAGGCTTCATTTGACTGGAAACCTTTCGGGAAGCCTTGTAGAGTGCCAATTGCGAGGTTGTCGAAACCAAAGGCGTGGAAAGATTGGAGGAGACCGTCTGCATCGATGGATTCATGACTATCAGCCTCAATGGCTGCACCATGAAAGCGAAACGCCTTCTCCCATTGGTGTTCGTGATGGAAACGTTTGATCAGGAAATGGTGAAGATCAGTGGTCTTGATGCCATAAAAACCGTCAGGCTCGTCAATATGCCCATATATCTCGAACAATAGATGCTCGATGCCATCAGGAGAGTCCCTGCTGATTTTTCCGTATTCGAAGGCAAGTTCTAGAAATAGTAGCGCTGTGGTATATGACCCACAACCGACTGCACTCTTGGCCAGGAGACGGAAGTCAATGTCCAACCATTTGTCGTGTGCTAGCCAATCGCCGGAGTTAGCAGGGCGGAAGCAACGCAGGTGAAGAACAACGTCAACAATGGCGCGCATACACGGCTGAATAGGGTCCTCGGCGGCGAGTATAGCAGTAAAGTATTCCGAAAGACGCTTCCTTGCAGATAAAGCCAAAGGTGCACCTTGGGCTTGGGAAACTTCCCCTAAAAGTAGGGTGTGGACAAGGATGGATAGAACCTCCTCCGCAAACTGAGCATTATTCGTGATGAGGGGAGTTAGCTGGGCATAGAACTTGTCAGAGGAGTTCAGAGTATCGCTCAGAAATGTCGACAAAGAACAGATCCAACCAGTAAAATCAGCTGGTGGGTGTGAAGTGGTGTCGAGCTCAGCGATGCTGCGTGCGGTGCGACTCGTAAGCGCAACCGGGAACTGCTGGAAGAATTCAAGCGGGGCTAGATGCTCCGCAGACCAAAAGTGGAAAGCCAGCGTTTCCTCAGAGGATGCGGAAACAAGTGATTTTAGAGTAATATAGGCAAGGTAGACCTCCGAAGGATCAACTCCATCCAGCATGGCGAGCAGAGTTTGCAGGATAGATCTGTGGGGCGAGGGGTTGACCTGTGCCTCTTCTTGACGGGCATCCCTTCGGTGCCTAGCACGCAGCGTCTGGGGACAAGGGTGTTCACTACCAAAACCATAAATATCGCCTGTGTTGGCGACAAGGAGGGAAGCGAATGCATTGATATCCTCTTGCTGCAGATGAGCCATTGGGGGAATGTAATCCTTCAGGCGCCAGAAATCAGTCATAGCGAATTGTGTTTTGCTGTATGCATGCTGCTCAGCCAACTCAAGCAATCTTCGTACAAGCCGGAATTTATTTGAGGCTACACGATGGTCGCTCAGGGTGGCAGATAAGTTGTCGGCCGTAATTTCCTCTACCACGGAGAGGAGCGCCTGTGAAGGCTGATGAGACCACGCCGGCAGCGCTTTCAGAACTTGCGCCTTGATTTTCGGATTCTGACAAAGTAGAAAAGCCTGCTCATCGACCCACAGAGAGAGCTCCTGACCCCGTTCCGCTGTACTGGAAAGGACCAAAGTAGAATTATCGTCATCCAACAGAGTGGAAACACGGATTAAGATATCAGGGAACCGTTGATCAAGCTGAACCTCCGACTGATAAACGGAGAAGCCCCACTCAAGATACGATTGTGCGGCTGAAACAAGGTCGGTTTGGGTTAGCAAGGAGCACGACTTTTGGATGAAGGTATGCAATAGAGTAGGATCCTTGAACCTCTCGTTAAGGACAGCGACCAAAAGGCTGATACCATTCAGCAAGCGGAGTTGCTCGTTAACAAATGGTGTGGAGTGTAGCTCAGCGAATACCTGATGAAGGATATGGTATGAGATGGCAGTGATATGGTCCGAGCCTGCCATTGATGTGCACCACTGCAAAGACCGCAAGATGGTGCTAGTGCCGAAGCGAGGTAGGTTTGGAGGATGAAATCTGAAGTCGTCTAAGCGGCGATATTTATTCAATGACACGAATATCCGGGCAGCCTCTCGCAGGCCATGTGCACGCAAACCCTCAATGATTGCACCATTGTCCGAGTAATCTTGGTCACCAAGGCACCGGATGACAGAAGCTGCAATGCTTGCTGCGTGTTGTCGTACACATTGCGTGAACCCCCCCAGGGGCTGAAGATCGATGTCTTTGGACAGAAACAGCTCTTCGAGGCGAGTCACGAGCGCGGAGTTGCTGACATGGGCTGTGTCAACAAGTGAGACGAGTTGCAGCCCAATAAGATCTCCGATGCAAGCTCGGAGCCCGTCTGCAATGGTCCTCTGGGTAGCGGAACAGTGGCTAAGAAATAACTGTTGACCATGTGCAATTGCTTCTTCGCTCCCCTCTCCCTCCATCAAGTTTGCGGGTGTAAATAAGCGAAATGCTGCGTCAGCGCATTCTCTTCTGTTCGAGTAACCGAGTAAATTTGGTGGGAGCCGTAGGATGTCAAAGAAGTTCTGTCGAATGGATAATGCGATTTGGGAAGCGTAGGCCTCGAAAAGTTCAGTAGGCTTGAGTAGTCCGAGGCACTCAGAAACTCCACGCAACACCACTTGGATGTGGCGAGAATACAACGGGCTATGGAAGGCTGCTTCCAGAAGGTGCCAGTAAGGCCCTCGTCTTACGTACGAGCTGGCGATCATGATATTCCCCAAACAAAGGGTCCTGGTGAGCATACGCTCATATCTGACAAACTTAGTTAGATGAGCGAGGTTTACGAAGAGAAATCCTCACTGTGCAAGGTCTCTAGGTAATGAGTCACGGACTAGTTGATAAAGCCCGTCCAAGCTTTCGTACTCACGCGTGAGTTCATCGTGGCCGGTAGCGAATAAATTCGCGCTGAGGACAGCAGCACGGAAACGGACGCGAATATCCTCGTCAAGATTTAGCACCAATAAGGTGTTCATGGGACGCTTAATTTCGGCATCGTGATACTCTGTAGGCCAGAATGTCTGCGACGGATCTTTTTTGAGGTAACTTGCCAGAAAGCGAGCGACTAAGTCACGTATCTTCCAAAAAGTTGTCTTTTTTTTGGTCTCCGTCGCTTCCATCATATGAGATATCCATCCACAGAGATCCTGTACATGTTCACCAATGGCTGACCTGGCGGCTCCTTTTTCCAACCAAATATGCAAAGAAGACCTCAAGAGGTCAACGACTAGGAAATGAAATTGATCGTTGATAGCATGAGAGTATCTCTGAAGGAGGTCGGCACATTTGACTAGTAAATTATCCAGGACATCGAGGCTCAGAGTGAGGAGTCTCCTACGCACGACAGTCAGAAGCGGGGGAGCAAGCAGCAAGAGCTTTTCCTCGGGACACTCTACCACTAATTTGATGAGCTCCTTGTCGCGTGGTGTTTGTCCGGTCGGACACTGCAAGACAGGAACGGAAGCAAGGAAGATGATACATGACTCCGTTAAGCTGTGTGTTCCAAGAGGTACTGGGAGGGCATGGTCCTCCTGCGGCGCGATGCTCTGAGCGGTTCTGATCGGACCAAAGTCGTCATTTTCTGTTGCGTTGGGATCTCGCCTATCAGTTGACTGATCAGTGAGAATGCCCAACAACTGTCTCAGTCTCTTCGCGACCGTGCTAAAAATATCTTGAACCTAAAGGATAGCGAATAATATAAGCAAATACCACGAAGAAAAGAAGAGAGTCATATACATCTGCATCCTCCCAAAGCAGAAGCTGTAGACGCCGATGTTGGCTATGAAAGCGAACATGGTTCGAGGTACGCGACCGGAGGCCACGAAGGATATGGGCTTTGATCCCAGACTCAAAGCCAGGCTCAACTAACGCAGTCCATCCTTCATCAGCATCATCTGGATCCGCACCGACAACCAGGGGTTCTAGAGCCTTTAGTATCAGGAGTCTCTCCTCTGGTGTCCACTTGGCGTCCGTTATGAAAGGAGAAAGAAGAACAACTACCTTCCCAGCTGATTGAATTACTCGCCTATTGCTATGCGTACCATTCAGGGCAAGAACGAACTCAAACATAAGAGCGATGACAGCTGCATCGAAGGACTGTCGAACTTTCTCTGCAGTAGGGTGTACCTTGTTATCCTTCACCATCTCCCATTCAGCTGCCAGGGATTCCATAGTCTTGATAAGAAATCCTGAAACCCTCCTTTCGCAGCCCTTAGGGGGTACAAGTTCTTGATCTACCCTGGTTGGTTGTGATGGTGCCTCTTGGGAAGCACCAGTATCCGATAGCGGGCTTCTATGCCGACCGAGTGCAGGAAGCATTGCATGTAGCACATAATCCCGGATGACTCTTGTTCTGTGATGCTCTCCCATGACGTTTACGATATCGCAGTCCGGAAGCAACATGCGGCAGACTGTGTCACCCCGTCGTGAACACCCGCAAATACTTTCTAAGAGATCCAAGAGGTCACTGATGGTATGCGGTGGCATACGAGACCGACCGCCAACATCCTTCGCGGAGGTTCCGACCCGCCAGTTATCAAGAAGCCAGCTCAACACTCTCTCCTCTAGTTGCATACGATACAGTCTGACATCCTGCCTGGCAACCTTCAAACACTGAGCGAGGAATAAACAAACGGCATCGTAAGGGAAGCTCGGCCCCTGCAGATCCAGATCTTTGGCAAGTGACTCGATTTCCGCAAGGACACGCTGAGGTGTAAGGAGATGCTTTGAATAACCCACGAGGGTGTGCGCAGCATGACATGCGGCCCGACATACTACCGGAACGATTGCCCGACGCATGGCATGTGTCCATATGGTATCCCAGGTGACAGGCCCGCGCAGACAAGAACTCGTCCCAGAGGTACCATCGGAAGGAGAAACTGAAGGTTGTTGCAAACCATCGCAATAAGCTATGGCTGCTAGGCAAAGAAACGCCCATGACTGTATAACTACCTCGTCTACCGACACGAGCTGTAGCACAGTGGCGATCACATCGTTCTGAAGGGCATCATGAAGCCGATACCAGTGTCGGTCAATGAAGAAAAGTAGAATTTGTAGATGGTAGACCCTAACATTCATCGTGGATGTGGTCTGTAAGGAATATAGCAAGGTTGATATGGGGTCCTCTTGTCTGGCTCGCTTCCCTTTGAAGGCGCTTTCCCCGGGGGAACCTGCATGCACAGATTCGGAATGTTCGAATAACTATATGTATGAGAATAAGTCACTTTGCTAGACGAGAAGTGAACGCATTACTCTCTCAGCACAATCAGCCTGCAATTCTAGCAACGCCCACGCCAGTGCCTGGTTCGCATCGAAGTTCCACCCAGCCCGGAAAGTCTGGGCAACAAATATATCCCGCTCGTCAGCCCCGTCAGCACTCACTTGAAGCCTGAGTGAGTCGATGGAGAGTGAGTCGATACCCCATCGACTGTCTGCTTCGCCGATGAGAAGGGTCCAGAGCCTCTGAGCACTGTCTGCCCAGCCATGATTAGGTGCGTCACGAGCTGCCGTCAAGAAAGGGAAGAGTGTCTTGAGGATACCCACTAAGCTCTGCTTGATCTGCTTATTCTTTGTGCCCCATAATCCTACGAGCGCATCCCAAGCATGGTAGGCGAGATCATCGACCTCCCTCTTGCAGTTGAGAGACATTCGGCAGAGAAAGGGCTGCAGAGCGAGAAGGTAGTCGTGGTGTAGAGAAGTGTCTGTCGGGTAACACTCCAAGAAACGCTTCATACGCCAAAATAGGGATGGTGTAACGGGGACGAGGATGGAATTCCTAGGGAAACTGTCCGGATCACTTGGGTCTGGTCTCTCTACCTCGGCCAGAAATGGTGCATTGGAATGACGGAACAGGAGGGCCAGGAGAGACGCACATTCAATCTGCTCGAGCGAAGCCTTGTGGCGAGGTACACGGGGATTAAAGGGGCTATCGGTAGTTGCTCTGAGCATAGGCACGGCACTCGATTCCCTCAGTGGTCGTTTCTGTGCCACAGCAAGTCTGCTGGTAGATGGAGGACTATCGTCCTCAGACGGCAAATTATCACTTTGGTACATAGAGTCATCAGCGAGGGCAGAGCTTGCCACCGGGTCCTTTTCCCGTATAAGATCATTTTCTATGGGATCATCCAAAACAATATTGAAGCTGATCTGCACGAGCTTGAGCCAGACATCCACACTGAGATGGTCCATGTGAGGAGTCCAGGCGAGCAAGACTTTGATCGTCTTGATGTAATCTAGGGCTACGGGAGTGAACAATTGGCCACGTTGGATGAGCATTTGAACGAGGTGATCGAGAAGAGGCGTTAGCGTTTTCTTGCTAAGACGGTGGACAGTTCGCTCGACGAGCCAGCGTACGGCAGCTGCGGCCTCCGTGAGTCTGCGTTGGGCGGCTAGACCAGTTGTTCCCAGCTTCGTACTCTTCTTGACGGCGTCAACCCTTTCCATCTTGACCGTTGTGAACAAAGCTTGGTAGAGGACCAGCCAACCACGACCATCTTCGATACCGTTTACAGCATCGTCACGAGAAAAGGCGGAGCGAAGTAATGTGATCCCCTCCTGGCGCTCCTTCACTTTCTCGCTTTTGAGACGGTCAATAACTGTCTTTAGGTTAGACATTGGGTGGAGGAACCTAATGAGAAACGCGATTGTGGCGAGAGGGACTCCGTGTTTGTGTGTGTTTGGTTTACATGTTTATAAGCCTTGCTCCCCCGCCTGTTTCCGAAGCTTGCGGCCTCTTTCTGCCCGGACAGTGCAGTTTTTATGTCCCCACGCTGGACCGGTTCTGGTGAAAGGCCGACATCGACGGTTACTTCCTCGTCTGACTGGCGTCGAAGTGGGCAATTGAGAAGTGCAGACTCTACACCCAAGGAATCCTGCATGGTTTCACTTTGTCCTACATACGCTGAGGTAGTGTTCACTTCGCATGGTGATATCAATTATTCCCGCTGCCGGGTTTGTGGCAGGTGGGAAGCTGCTCGCTTGTGCTCGTCGTTTCTTGTCTCCTCAGGTGACAATCCTTGGAACTTCAACCTTTGCCTCGAACCATCACTTTGATTGCATCCTGATGTGGAGAGGCGACATTACGCAGACTGCTCTATTAAGTAACATAGGAAACTTTGCAAGTACATAGTCCATGTCTACGGCTCGCGCGTCCCTGTACCCTTCAGATTCTACGATGCAGGCGCTGCCACGAAGGCTCTGTCAACTTATTTTCGTAGATTCTGTGTACTCAAGGCTCAGAGTCAGTTGTGGGGCTACTTTTGATCCAATTGATCACGTCTGGCTCTATCACGTGATCGCGTTGGGGCTGGTGACCACCAGCTCGCATCGCGTCGCTAGCGTTCACTTATACCCGCACCAGTCCATCCGCTGAGCGGCGGCAATGTCTGGCCCAAAGGCCGCGCTTTCGGGGCTCCGAACCGTTAAGCGAGATTGGTCCACGAGCTCAAAGACCGACTCGGAGGCCTCCCAAAAGTCTGCTGTTGGTGCCCGAGAGCAGCGTATTAGAGACATCCAGGCTGGTCTCGATGGACGGGAACAAATTAGTGGTTCTCTCATCTCTCTACAGAGCCTCGCCAACATTAGTACAGCGGACATAGCAAGCGGTAGCAAGCGCCCACTCTCAGCGTCGGCGCAAGAGCCGATCGCGAAGAAACGAGCTTTGCCTCCCAGTTGGAAGGACGTATACACCAGTTCATCCAGTTTTGCAGTGGCTACAAGCATGTCCGAGATCACTGGTGCCAAGATTAAATCCACTGGCCTTTCTGCGACGACCATTAACATCTCGTCATCCCAGCCAGCACGCGTCCTTCTTAGCCAAGAACAGACACATATCCTTCGACTTGTTCAGCTCGGAGACAATCTGTTTTACACGGGAAGTGCTGGTGTGCATGATTTCCGATGACTTCGTGCGCATATATACATTAACATTTGCCCGCGCAGGTACCGGGAAGTCTGTTCTCTTGCGGCAGATTATTGAAACCCTCCGGAAGGCACATGCAAAGAGCCCCGATGCGGTGGCAATCACCGCTTCCACAGGTGCACTCACATGTAAATGCGTTGAATTGACTGACTGATTGTAAGGCATCACAGGCATTGCCGCGTGCAACGTTGGAGGTGTGACGATTCACTCATTCGCAGGAATTGGTATTGGAGAGGGTACCGTCGACGATCTTGTCTCGAAGATCCGGAAGAACAAGAAAGCTGCCACGCGATGGGCTCGTACCAAAGTGCTTATTATCGACGAAGGTGAGTACCTCATGACCTGAAGCAGCTCAGCTATGTAGCAAAATCTAGTTTCCATGGTAGACGGTGATCTGTTCGATAAGCTGGCGAGGATTGCCAGCATCCTTCGCAAGTCCAAGGATCCATTTGGAGGGATACAAGTATGTCCCCCTTCCTCCACCACTTCATCCTGATGGAACATGGGTAGGTCATTGTCACTGGCGATTTCTTTCAACTTCCCCCCGTGGCCAAAGGGACGACGCAAGTGAAGTTTGCTTTCGAGGCGGAGACATGGAACCAAACGATTAAACATACGTTGAACCTCACAAAGGTTTTTCGGCAGAAAGACCAAGGTCAGCGACTGTTGACAAGGGGTTCGTTATGCTTACTTGGCTTGCGTAGAATTTGTTGACATGCTCAACGAAATGCGGTTCGGCCAGTTAACGCAACAGTCCATTTTGAAGTTCAAGTCACTCTCCCGCAATATCAACTATGGGGATGGCCTTGGACCAACGGAATTGTAAGTACAGCTCCTTTCTAAACGTCTCCGTTAATTGTATCCCGTAGATTTCCCCGCAGAGAGGATGTTGAGAGATCGAACCAAAGTCGAATGTCAGTCCTCAATACGGAAGAAAAGGATTTCATGGCTACTGATAATGGAACAATCACCGACCCGGCTCAAAGGGAGAAAATGCTTTCAAACTTTATGGCCCCTAGGAAGCTCACTCTTCGTGTCGGCGCCCAAGTGATGCTTATCAAGAACATGGACGAATCACTTGTGAATGGAAGCATGGGCAAAGTGCTGCGGTTCGTGAATCCATCGTTGTACCAAACGGACTATGACAGCGTCGACGGGAGCGGGCGACCCACGTCGGAGAGAAGGAAGCCCTCGAC
>JBBPKP010000355.1:2298-13780 GCA_038089335.1 Boletellus aff. obscurococcineus | reverse complement strand
GACGCGAAGACGGGGAAGTGAGCGCAAGAGCAAATCAATCATGCGCTCCTGTTCGGATTCGCATGTCGCACAATTGGGGTATGGCGCCCTCACACCACATGCGTCGTCACCGTTGCTAGGCCATCAACGATGTTGCGATGCCGTCGTCGTCTTTGCCGTCTTCTCCGGGTGTCCGTCGAGTCGTTGATGGAGCTAGGCCACTGTAACGTCGTCCTCGCTATTGCCATATTCTCCGGGCGTGTGATTGCCATCTCCGGGGGTGCTGTTGCGCGCCTCGTATGCGTCGTCGTCGTGTCGTTGTGCGCCATCAACAATGTTGTGTCGTTGCCGCTATCCCCGTATCATGCAGGCGTGTGATTAGGCACGTGGCATTTGTGGTGTCGTCGTCGTCGTCGTGATGTTGTTGATGGCGTGGGACCATCGACCACCAGGTGGGGGGTGAGGGTAGTAGTACTACTGGAAACGACAGTGGTAAATAGATGACCTACGATACGACTTACCTGGGTACTGTGCGTATGGCGATGGAACGCCAAACGAGCATATCGAAGTGGCTAAACTGCGCACCCGCACATGGATGAGGCAGGGAGGGGGGCAAGTCGTGTGCGAAAAGGGCATGTGGGGCCTCAACTGCTGACGGTCGCGCCCAGTAGAATTCCTCACCACATGCCTTCGTTACAGAACCTTGGACGTTTGATTGCATGAATGAGCCAGACAAAAAAGATTGGTCATTAATCCTCGTGGATATAAGCACCGACACAACCCACGTGTTGCTTCACTGGCCGTGCTCCGATTGATGGCAAGGAGCGTGGGGCAGAGCTCCTGAGCGTCACGCGCTGACGCGCCCCAGTCTCCCCCTCACTTCACCTCCGGCCGTGCTCTTACAGGCAGCCCAGCACATTTATGAGATGGATCGAAATGGATACCTGATCAATCTCTGCATTCCAGTCGACAAACCTACTAGCATCTGGTGTTTGTAGAGGGTTCGACCTTGGTGTGATTGTGTGATGTACTTCATGTCGAAGATCCTGGTCCCTGCGGCTTGTCTCGATGCTTGTACAGGTAGCCTCACAATGATCTTCGCTTCGCTTCCTAGGCCGGCTGTGACCATTTTGCGCTTTGTAGGCCTCATTACATGCTTTCTCTTAGGCAGGAGGAAGCAGAGTGCTACTGATCGTTATCCATCTAGGCCTGGTCGCCACGTCAGATTTTCTCGCGTAATCTCAAGCTTTAGATCTGCAAACCGCCGTAAAAATTATATACGCACATTAGCCTTAGATGAGGGCCAGGCAGACAAAACTAATAGGCAAGGACACTCTCGAATTCAGTAAGAGCGAGCTCGCGAATAGGATAAAAATAAAAGTGCACAAGGCTGACGGGAATGTAATCTGTGGAACTAGATGAAGAATACGAAATGTGCTCAGTCCCATCACCGCCACGCGACGGTGACCAAGAAGCGGTACTCGGTGCACCTATCCGCGAAACAAAAATCGAAAGGAATGAAATGAAAGAACGAGTGTTTCAGTTACCGCTCGCGAAACGTGCTGAATCGCCGGTGCGAGCCCTAGGTCGATTGACGACGCCAGCCATCTTTGACCGCTGCTCGTCCAAAGTTGGCCTCTGTGCTTTTCCTCGACCGCAGACTCCACAATACCCTTGTTTCTCCGCTACTCGAAGGTCTTGCAGTTCGGCGGTCAGATCTCTAATCTGTCCACGCAGCTCCCAAATCTCCTGCTGCCAGGCCCTCTTAGCAGACGCGAGCTGGTCTTGAAGTTCGTTGATAGATGGATGCTCCTCCCCTGGAGTTTCTAGCGCGGTCGCAGCTGCATCATCGCCACGGCGCACGGAAATGGGCGTAAACGGAGATAATGCTGTATTTGAGCTGGCAGCAGAGATTGGCGTATGTACATCACGGAGTTCATCCACGGTATTTGTTACCATGTCAGCAAAGTGGGAACCAAAGGAGGCGGACACAGGCCGGAGCTTAAGGCCAAGGAAGTCGGTTTCGCACGGAGGAGCACTCTGTGGAACAGCAAGAGAGGTAGGCGGGGGTGATGTGATAGCCAAGCTCGCCGACGAGTTTCGCCCGATAATCGTGGAGGAGATGCTATGCTCTGGGGTGTGGGTAACAATGGAGAGTTGAGGAGGAAGTCGTCTACGTGAAGAAAGCCCCTTGAAATTGGTAGGGCCGACGTCAGATGGGGAGCTGTTTGTCGATACAAACGTGTCATTGCTTGCGTCTGAAATGTGTAATGCCGGCGGAGAGGTCCTCGAAGTCTTCCGAACGCTATGAATTTGCGTGCTTTGTTTTACGTATGCTTCGGAAAGAGGAGGAACCGGTGGGGGCGGGCTTCTCTGTTTCTCTCCATCCGAGCTACGACCAGTGAAAAGTCGCATAAATCCACTTTTCTTATGCCTCACTGCTCGTCCGGGAACGACACTTGCCAAGGTTGACATAACGGCGCCCCCTCCTGTCTCAAAGTTTTGAGAATGAGATGGAGGGAGTGGTGGAGGCACGCGCCGAGATCCAGTACTGGTTGATCGGGCACGGGTCCGAGCCAGTGCGCCAACAATATCCTTTTCCTCAACCTGATCTTTTGTTGTCCCGGCTATATCGTCTGGGCTGGGAAAGGGCAGCTTTGACCGACCGAGCGTAGTGTGAACGGTAGTGCTGCGGACTCTCTCCCTCGCCTGCGCTTCTTGAAGAGTGATGAGAGCGACAGGGGGCGGCCGAGAATTACCACGGCGAACATCAAACCCAGAGGGTGGTGGGTGGAGAGACAAAAATCGGTTGTTGCGGTCAACATAGCTAGTGTCGTTCTGATGAAGGACAGGTATTGGGGGAGAAATTTCTTTGCCATTGATACGGGGATTTCTGTGAGAGATCTCCCGGGAGGTGAGCGAGGTAGTAGATGTTTCGGCGGAGATGACTGAAAAGGCTGCAGATTTGATGCTGGTCGAGTCTGCGACAGTACTGTTGGAGTCAGACCCGGCTACATCGGGCAAGATAAGGTGAGAGGGTATCGTCTCAGAAGATGGGGTATATGGAACAGCCAAATCTGGGTTAGCATAAGGATGCACGAAGTCGTCGCACTGTCGTTCTTGGGGCGAAGGAAGTATGGATGGGCTTGCACTGCGCTCTCGGTGGCTGCGGGAAGTGTGGGAGGGCGAAGGAAGTATAGGAGCACCTTCGAGGGCCATCGGCGAGGGGACAAATCCATCTAAGCTTTCATCCGAGCTGACTGCGGTCCTGTGATAGGTTCCGTGCGTAGGGACAAAGTGGTGCGAAGGGGCGAAGGTCTGTTGGCGCACGGAAGGAGATGTGGGAGAGGACGACATGGATTCCCTGACTAGATCACTGGGTCGACGATCAGTGAAATGAGAAGAAGGGACTGGAGTCGGCAGTCAACTCACTACAGGGCAGCACGAGAACTGGAGTAGTTCCCTGCTACAATCTCGGAGGAGGGTGCTTGAGAGTGGGTTGAGTCGGCGCTGGGTCTGCTAGATATGGAAGGACCTCTGGTCAAGGTGCGGATGAGCGTGTCAGCCTTGACGGCCTTTCCTCTGAGCCTGCTCCCGATTGTGGCCGACCGAGGGTTGTCGTCAGGTTCGACGGGATGGGGCTCGACGTCGTCGTCGGTCTCCCAGGGGGCACGCGAGTGAAACCTGATCCGGGGACCCTGCAGGCTCATGCGGTGGGAGGTGTCGTCGGTGGCGTCGTCGCGGTCGAGATCGTCGTACGGGCCGTCAGTGGAAAGGGTAGAGGCCGCTTCGTCGTCAAAGTCGGGAGGGCCAGAGCGGTGGACGAGGGGGGGTGTCTCTGGGCGGGGCGTGTCCGGGCGGGGCGTGTGGTAGGCATGGCTGTAGACGGAGGGAGAGTCGGGAAACTCGGTGAGGGAGGGAAAGCGGGGGCGGGGGCGGCGGTGTGCGAGGGTGCTGCCGTGTGCGTCCGCTGGGGAGCACAGCGACGCGGCCATCGTGGCGAGGACGTGGAAAACAAACCGGGCGTTACATAAAAAATCCCATGGACCACCTCGACATCGCCCCGTCCGCCAACGGCCGCGTATCAGCCAAGCCCTGGAAGCTCAGAAAATCCCCCACCGCGTACGGCTCGCCCCCGCACCGTGCCCGCCCACGCCCTGACCCCCTCCCCAGGCGCTCGCAGTCCTCCGCAGGACACAGGACACAGTGGCACGCGCGGATGCAAAAGACCAGCAGGGAGCATGCCGTCAAGCAGCTCGAGGCCGAACTCAAGCAGGAGAAGCAGGCCGAAAAACAACGGTAACGGTCCCCCCTCACGAGCACCGACCTGTCCGCCGACCCGTCCCAGGAAAAGGGAGATCACTCTCCAACGCCAGAGGGCCAGTGAAGAACGCCGCAGACTCGAGCAGGAAAAGGCCATCGTACACCTCGCGTCCCCTCTCCCTCCCGGCGTGTCTCTGACGTTCGTACTAGATGGGCGCAAGGAAGTCTGCCCGACGGCAGCGCAGAGCGGGGCGTACAAAGAAAATTCATGGCTGACAGACATCGTTTTGTCGCAATGTATGTCGAGCAAACTACAATGCCCACGTCGTGTCCACCTCTCCGTCGCCCACGAACGGCTTGTCCAGCCCCGCGATCACGCTTTCACACAGCGGACAGCTACTCGCCAATACATCCTCCAGCTCTGCCCGCAGTTTCTCTCCCTGTTTCTCCACGTCTTTGTTCGATCCCTTCGGTCCGCCACCGCTGCCTATACCAGCTATCCACCCCGGCGCTGACACTACCGAGGCGAGCGCATCCGGCAAGATCAGGTCTCGCAGCCGGTCGCCAGCAGAACGGATGTTCCGTCCGAGTGTGCCCGACCCCTTGGTGCCGTTCTGATGTGGGCCAGTAAAGCTTGCCGAGAGCAATGTACGCTGCCGCACTGGCTGAGATGTTGCAACCGGATGGTCTGCCGTCTTCGGAACGTCCTTGATGAGTTCCGTCTGCAGTGCAAAAATCCGTCTGATGGCATGCGCGGGTAGGTACTCTTTCGCCTGGAATACGGGGTCAGATGAACAGCACCACACCGACGTGCACAAACTTGCCAGTCCGATCAGACAGTCAGCATGGAACGTATGCTGACAAGGGAATACGTAGCACTGCCGAGTTAGCAACAGTTGTCCGCATACACTGCACCGTTCTCCCGCGTCAATAGTGACGAAGCGATTCTTGAGCTCGACGATATCTTGCTTGATTGACTCTGCGGTGCGGGTCGCATCATCCATCTCCTTCTTCAGATCGTCGATGTGAGCCGAGTAGCCTTCCAGCGCGTGTGCAATTTCTTCCTTGAAGTCATCAATGACAACGAAGTCCGGAAAGAACGGTAGAATATCTTCAATCTTGAGCAGATCGGTGTCCTCCAAGAATCGCATCGCACTAGCTCCGAAAAACGGTCAACGGGTGTCTTGTACGCCTCAATTCGACTTACGCTTTGATATCTTTCTTGTCTTGTACGACGTACCGTGCAATCTTTAGCCAAAGCTTCTTCCTTAATTGAAGATCGTCCTCTGGCATGTTGGCGTTCATCTTCGCTAGTTCGAGGTCGCCTTTCTGGAGGGCAAGGTCGACGCTGTTTTCGTATAGACCCATCTTCGAGTAGATATGTACGCAGGGCTGTGTCCGACCCGCTTTCTTGCACAACCGTAATGCGTAATCCAGGTCATAGTATGGTTTTCCGGTAAGTGGATTGAAAGGCGCCGTCGTAAGGAAGCGCAACAGAGGGCCATCGTCGCCAGGAGGACTCGAGGAAGCGTGAAACGTCACCAACAGATTGTGGACCGTAGAAGACGTATTATGTTGGCTGAACACGACATGGTTGAGATATCGCACTGCTTGATTTGGTACCAATGGATCGTGGGGAAGGTGTTGCAGTTGCAACAGGGAGGGTATCAGTCGCAAAGGATCAAGAGCTGGCTGTTTGAGCCACGAGTCAACCATTGCTTTCGGCGCATGCCTAGTGAGAACCGCGCCAAAACGATAGTAAAGCTCTAAATCCGTCTAGTAAACTTACCCGGTGAGTCAGTACACCAGGGCAGAAAAATAAGCAAACCTGGCGATTGAGTGTGTCGATTGCCTTCAGCCAATCCTCCTCGAGTATCCAGTGTTGAATAACCCGTTCATGGTCTCCGACTACAGCTGCGTAGAAGAGTAGCATGTCTGTCCGTCCGTGAGATTGTATGAGCTCGTACACAGTATTGCGATCGAGATTTGCCTGTCAAGAAGTTCAGGGCAGCAACCGAGGCTGCGTCAAGGCCACCAACCTTGTAGGTCTCAAAGAAATGGCAGAGATCCTCCTCGAGCATTGTACGCTCTGCCTGCATGTTGTCCACGTCACTTGACGAAGCTTCGGATGCACAAAGGTCATCCAATTCGTCACATTTGCCAAGATAGAACTCAACGAGCCATGTCGCTAGCATCATCCGTGCCGTCAAGTCCTGGCGGGAGCACATTTATACGATGTACAAGCGCCTCAAAGCATCTCAGCTCACGGTTTTGCGAGTCCGCTCTAAGCGGCTAATCAGGTATGACCGAAGTGCATCTCGCTCCCGGACATCCAGAAACTTGAGCGTCACCTCTTCAAATGAAACTGAACACTGCGTGTAGCACTGAGCCGCTTGGAAGTATCGTTTTTCTTCGAACAAAGCCTGAGCCTGAGCCGAAAGAACTTTGTCACGTTGCGTGGCAGTCTGATGAAGGCTGTCAGTGGAATCCTCCATCTTGCGCAGTGAAACCCACCTTGGCATATCGCAAAGCAGTCTCAAAGTCCCCTTGCGCTAGATATATTTGCCATACGTCACGGCTCTCGTTCCCAACCACAAGTTCAAACATCGACTGGTCAGTGTAAACCCAGTATGTTTTGCGAACGGGGTCTGCTGCCAGCCCCCTGACCGTCTCGTCTGGTCTCTGTAACACGTTGAGGCGCGTACTCTAATTGCACGTGGTCCTTCTCACCAATGGAATGACGTCTTCGTAGGTCTGTTTTCCGTTCAAAGTGCATATTCCAATGATACGGTCGCTGTATAGGAGAATAAAGTGAAACTCGGTAAGTAGGATAGATATAGGGACTTGGGCAAGCGACTGAGAGGCGGAGTCGGAGGACGGTAGAACAGGGTAGGGAAGGAGTTGCGTCGAATCGATATGATCATCTGAATCGGGATCAAAGTTGAGAGTCCCATGATAGATCCCCGGGGCTGAACCGGAGGACATTCATTGATAAGACGCCGTTGGACTCGGAGAGCACTGACCTGTCATCCAAGCAAGAGTCTTGGGTAGTGAAAGTGCCTGATCTGAGTTTGGCGTGAAGAAGTGCAGTTCTGAACGCTGCAAGTCGCCGGGTAGTTCGGATATCTCTTCGTCGCCTCAGTCTAAAGAAGTATGAGATGATTCAAATACTTACTCGGTGTCGCTTCTCGGTAGAAAGCAAACAAGGAAGAAAAGAGGCGACCTCCGTCGTCCGAGCGCCGGTCTGGCGTCCCAGTGAACTGGTAGATGCGAGATGGTGTGGTGACGATGACAAGTGCGTTCCTTTGATCGGACTGAGGGAAGAAGTCAAATTTGATGCCTGTTATTGGAGCTCTTTCGGGCAAGGAGAAGAGGAGCTGCAAATGACGCTCTTGCGACTTGAAAAGATCCTCTCCTGCGTCCAGGACTGCTTCGAAAATGCCACCGCTACGTGTTCCAAACAAGAACTCCCGAGTTGAGAGGGAGTGGGACGACGACAGCAGTACTGCCTTGTTCCATGCAATGCTCTCGATGACCAGTTTGTTAAAAGACTTCAACAGCTTCGGTTTCTTCCATCCTCGGTAAAGATACCAGTTTTCTCCCTGGTGGGATGTAACGATGAGGTGTCGGCCGGACGGGTCGAGGAATATCTTGTGTATGGACATCTCGGCGGGCTTGCGGGGAATGGGGATCTGAAGCACCTGCTCTGCATGGGCGAGCTCGATGAGGATGACGAGATTTGAGGAGAGCGCCATTGCCAGGACGTCGAAGGAGACGGCAAGGGAAAGCAACGGAGCAGGAAGCGTGTATTGTACTCTGCCGAGGTCGAAGATGGGTGCATCGGCGGGGACGGTATTCGGGAACTGTGCATGCGCCTGGCTAGGATCAGTCGTTCGCAGGAAAGAGAAGAGGGCACACCGGCGCGGCGTGGTCTAGAACTGCTGGCTGCTCGTCGTACGGGGAAGGATCGAAGCCCTCGTACTGGACGTGAGGCGGCGGGGGGCGCGCATGGCCGGACGGCGCTGCATGCTCGACGACTGGACGGGTCTGTGAGCAGGACGTGGGCTGCGGCGACGGCGTACTCACATTCGTCGAACATGGTCGGAGTCGCAAGCGTCGCTTAGTCCCATTCTATTCCATGACCCGCCCCATCCCCAGGCTCTTTCTCGTCCGCCACGGTCAGCCCACGCATGCATGTCTCGCACGCCGACGCTGACAGCGCTGCAGGTGAAACGGAATGGTCTCTGAACGGGTGAGTCCTCCGCCGCTGCGCGCCCGACTCTGACCGTTATCTCTCGGACAGACGCCATGTAAGCAGATCTACCATCGCCGCCTGCACTGACACCCCTTGACCCCAGACGGGGAGGTCCGACATCTCCTTGACGGCCCATGGCGAACAGCAAGTCAAGGAGATGGCACCACTGCTGGTCGGGCAAGGCCGTCAGCGCTATCCTTCAGTGCACGACAGACGGGTCGCTAAGCCGGTTCATAGGGCCCCTTGACGCAGCCAACATCGGTGTCGCTCTCATCTCTCCACGGCAACGCGCGCACAAGACGTTCCATCTCTTGTTCGAGCACTTGCCAGAGACCCCCGCTCACGTCGTTACTGAAGATGTGCGCGAGTGGGACTATGGCGCATATGAAGGGCTCGTCACAAAGGAGATTGTAGCCAGACAGCCGGGCTGGAGCATCTGGAAGGATGGGTGTGTGCCACAATGAGGCCCGGCAGCATTCCCGCTCACGTGTCGTTAGCTGCCCCGAGGGCGAGAGTGTGGAGGACATGTGTTCTCGAGTAGATGGCGTGATTGCCAAGGTCAGGCAGACAGGAGACCAAGACCGACCCTGCTGAGACGATCCCACAGGTTCGCGAGTATCACCGCGAGTATTTTGAGCAAGGCAAGGGCGCGCGCGACGTCCTCATCGTCGCCCACGGGCACTTTAATCGGGTGTTAATTGCACGGTGGATCTCCTGTGATCTGACGCTCGGTATGGCAGACTACACCGGATGGGCGAGCTGGGCTGACCCGCGGTGTAGGTAGCCGCTTGAATGTCGAACCTGGAGGGGTGCGCACCGTTGCGCGCTGCACGTCGTCTGTGGCTGATGGCCAACAGGTCTCCGTTCTGTCGTACAACCACAGGTCGCTCGATGAGCCTGCGCTGGATGTATTGAATTTGTATGCGGATTTGAGGTGACGCAGTATTTAAGCTTTGCATGTGTGAAATCCGGCTAGTCTGTCTTGTCTCTTGTTTTTCTTTTCCGAGACCCTTCGCTTGTTCTACCGTCATCGTCTGAAGTGATCATGGCCGACGTGGTCTCGTCCTCTGAAGCTGTCCCCGTGTCCCAGGACCCGCCATCAGACACGCGCGAGGAACACGAGGCCTCTGACGTGGTAGATCATGACCCTAGTGCACAGGTCCAGCCGGAAATTCTGCCTGATAACGCCCAAACGCGCGACGAAATAGAAAACGATGCAGATGGCGACCTCCACGCCGCCGCCACGGAGAACGCGCTCCCTGCTCCCTCCACCGACGTGTCCAACAAGCCCGATGTTTCTTCCAAGGGCACAACCCCCGCAACCAAGGGCAAGGCCTCCGTGCTTGCAAAGTCCGTTTCCGGCAAACTAAATTCATCCCCGTCGACGGACAGGAGGGTGCGTCACTCGTGCATTCTGGCCACGCCTGCTTCATGTTGACCATGTGCCGTGCAGGCCACGTTGGGTGCTGGCATCGCCAAACCAGCCACTCCAGGCAAGACTGCCGCTGCCTCTCCCTCCTCTCCTCTTTCCAAGACCGCAACCGCTATCCCATCCAGCGCAAAGAAACCAACTCCCGCGTCTTCTGCGAATACAACCAAGACTTCGACAATGGCTTCATCAAAGGTATCAAACTCTGGCCCTGCTCCTCCCAGCAGAAGATCATCTATGCTGCCACCAAGGGCACCGTCTGCGACTGGATTGACCCCAGCACCCAAATCACGAACTTCCACCTTACTAGCTTCCCTGACAGGTGTCGGTTCGCCTAAACCTCCCCCTGCCGAGGTGAATGCGACCTCTCGCCCCTCTGTTGTGTCTCCCGCAGGCTCAGTTGCGTCCCTCAAGTCCAATGCTGCTGTTCCACCTTCTCGCCCTCGTGCCGCTGTTTCCGAGGCTGTGAAGAGAGTACCTAGCTCAAGACCGACTTTGCCCCCTGCTGCTGCGCCGCCCCTGCCGCAAGGTCGCACAATGCGGCCAGCAGGTTCGATCTCTTCCATTCGGGAGGTGCGCGACGACGGAAAGGCGCTCGAAGATATACAGGAAAAGGCACGCTATTGCTTTCAAACGTTACATGTTCGTGTTCTAACACGTCGTACAGCTGAGGGAAGCGAGCGAGTCCCTTTCCATCAAGACGGGCGAAATAGCTACTCTCAATGACAAGATTTCGCAGCTCGAAGATTCCCTCAGCGAAGCGCAAGCTGACGCTAAAACCAAGTCATCAATTATCGAACAGCTCCAAAGTGGCAAACAGTCTTCAGATGCCAACATGGCTAGTCTCAGCGCTCGTCTTGAACGAGTGCAAGCGGAACACGCTCGCGATCTAGCTACACTTGGTTCCGTCCGTGAAGAAGTAAGAACTGTGTTCGTCAGTTTTGTCACCATCTGAAATTGGCACCACAGCTCAGAAATGCCAACGAATCCGTGGTAGCCCAAGCTGAAAGCATCAAGATACTCGAGGCACAGACCGAACTATTGCGTGCGGACATCGTGGCTGCCCAGGAGAATTTCGAGTCACTTCGAACTTCGAGCGACCAGTCATCTGCTGAGGCAGCGGCAGCTGCACAGATGGAACGCGAAGCTTTTCTCAGAGCCAAGGCTGACGTTGAGACTGTTACCGCCGAAGTGAATAGTTTAAGAGCGGCGCACGACAAGGCTCTTCAAGACGCGGAGGCAAGGTCTAGTGACTTGCAACAACGCACGACCGAAGCAATTGCTCTTGCCGCCCAAATCGACGGACTAAAATCGGAAAGAGAAGAGAGCGCGGCCAAGATCTCCGAACTGGAGGTCGAAGTCCTGGAGCTGAAGGAGAGCCAAGAAAACGCGGAAGACGAACACAAGAAAACCCTCGACCGTCTCCAGAAGCTAGAGCATCAGCTGACCGAAGCCGTTGCCGCCAAGCAGCAAGCTTTGCGCGATGTTGAGGCTCGGGATATGGAAAGCAAGCAGAAGGCTGCAGATATAGCTTCGGATCATGCTAGCGAGCTCCC
>JBBPKP010000351.1:0-13849 GCA_038089335.1 Boletellus aff. obscurococcineus | reverse complement strand
CTGACGATGCACCAACTGCAGGTACTATGGACATTCTGAACGCTGATGCCCCAGCTACCCCCTCTCCCCCACCACCACTGAGCCCATTGCTGAGACATCCCACCCCCCATCATCCCTACTCCATCACGTTCCTTGGACTGTCCCCTCCCCCGGGAGCAACCCATGAAGCAACCAGGGCCCTCACCAGAATGAATTGGGAGATCATGGCTTGCTGGCCAACCCCATTGTCCTGGACTCCTCCTTCAGCACCAATGCCGACAGAGTGTCATATCCCAAAACTCCTGTCCAACTCCGGACAACTCCGCCCACACTCGTGCAACCCCGGCATTGCCTCTGCAATCCGCAACCCCTAGACTCCGGAGTTGAACTCCATTTTCCTATACTCCGCTCCGTAGATCCGTTATCTTTCCGTTCCATGTGCTCACCACAGATATGTTCTGTCTTCCGTAGGCTCGCTTAACGAGCATTGCCTGGTGCGCGCATGCCCTCCGATATTCTTCCTCTCTCTCGAACATATGATACTGTTTGTCATTCGACTACACATCCGTAATCTATTCTTCCTATAACCCCTTTTATCCTCCACCCTGTAGTATATAAACTCCTCTGTACTTTGTCGCTTTCCTTAGTTCGAATATCGAATTAGATCAACTCCTCTGACCTCCACTTGAGTCTTCGACTCTCCTCTGACCCTCCGCTCAACTTCGTTGCTAGTCAACATTAAGTCTTTACCTCCAACCTCCTCAAATCCGGGACACAGACTCCAGCAAGGGCGCAGCACTCCGCTCCGAGTGGCTGAAGCCAAGTCCCGATCTGCCTTGTATAACTCCGGAGTTAGCCGGAGTTAGACCGGAGTTGACCCAGTCTTAACACAGAGACATTGACCCAGATTGCTGATTCGGAGAACCAGCCTTGCCAGGGGGGTGATGTTACAAATTCCTCAACTCTGACCGATAGTGCTGCTATCATGGAGAGAGCAGACAGATGATAAGAGGAACAACGAGCTTCCTTCCTAGAAATCTACTTCCAATTCCAATGGTCCCCACAACCCATGGAAGGACCAACCGACACCACCCCCTCTGTTTACCATCTTCCTTCTCACCTCAGAGACCTCGTCAACGACACCTCCCACACTACATGGCATGATGTCCTCAACTTTGACAATATTTACCCCACAAGGCAACTGCCTTCCTTTTGAGTTCCTTTGCCTTACTCATTCACCTTCCTCCTATAGTATTGCCCTATTCCCTCACCTTCCTAACGGACTCCTGCCCTATGCCCTCACCTTCCTAACGGACTCGCCTTCCCTCCTCATTAACTTCTCTTTATAGTTAACTTGTTTTCCCCAAACACATAAATACCTTTGAGCTCTGTATTTGTCCCCTAGTTAGATCTACACTTAACACGCCTAGAGTTTGACTCATCGCCACTGCAGTTGTTCTACTCAGTGAGATCCAGATTTCTACGAGACATCATTCCACTCTTAAGGGAACGCTCAACAGTTGGACTTTACATGTAGCGTAACAATCACCTCACACCTCAATGATCTACCCTTGCCTGCCATCACAATCACAAACTTTCAGACCATCCTGGCTACCTTAAAACCCACCAACTCATTGCCTCCAAGTTCCGGTGGCCTGGCCTTGGCCAGTTTGTACACAAATATGTTGAAGGCTGTGCCACTTGCCAACAGACAAAACTCAACACACACCCAACCACCCCTTCCCTCTCCCCCATTCCCTCCTCATCCACTCATCCCTTCCAATATATTTCCTGCAATCTGATCACTGACCTTCTTCTCTCCATAGAATTTGATTTGCTCCTGGTTGTGGTCAACCACAGACTTACTAAGGGGGTAATCCTATGCCCCACCAAAAAATCTATTACTGCTGAGGGAATTGCCACTCTCTTCTTCCACAAAGTTTTCCTTCATTTTGACCTCAACAACCAAGTCATCTCTGACTAAGGCCCACAGTTCACATCTGCCTTTGTCAAAGAGCTAAGAAAGATCTTGAACTATGATCTCTCCCTCTCCACTGCTTACCACCCCCAGTCTGATAGTAAAAGTAAATATGTTAACCAAGAAGTAGGAACTTATCTTCAGATCTTCTATGGTAACAATCCCACCTTGTGGTCTGAATTATTCTCCTATGCAGAATTCATACATAATCACCACCCCCACTCTATCACTGGACAATCTCCATTCTTTCTCATAATAGGGTTTGAAACCCATGCCCTCCCCCCCATCATCACTGACACCCATCTCCCCACTGTTGCCAACAGGTTGAAATCCCTCCCTGCAGCTCACAATGAAGCCCACACCTCTCAGGAACTTGCCAGACAAGTCATGAAATCCCACATTCACTCTAAATTCACACCATTCTCTGAAGGAGATAAGGTTTGGCTCAAAGCCAGGAACCTCAAATGCTCCATCACACACCTGAAGTTTGCCACCAAGCATGAAGGACCTTTTACCATTGTTCAGATGCTATCTCCTTTATCTCATAAACTCTGCCTTCTGAACACCTGGAATATTCACCCCATTTTCCATGCTTCCCTCTTATCACCCTACCACAAGAATGACATCCATAGGAAGAACTTTCCCACTCCACCCTCAGATCTTATAGACAACAAAGAAGAGTATGAAGTAGAAAAGATCTTACCACACCATGGATCTCTGCAATTATAGTCTTTCCTTGTTCAGTGGAAAGACTACTCAGCCAAAGAAGGCTCCTGGGAACCCATGCAGAACTTGAAGAACTCCAACCCCACTCCTTATTTATAAAAAGCTTCTCCCCTCCATTTCCCCCCCCTTGTCCCCTTTAATGTCCAATCATCACCCCTGCTGAAAACCCCTTGAAAATATACAATATGTCTTCCATTTCATCCTCTTGTCCCTCTTCCCCCCTCACTACTATGGTCACTGTCACTGATGATATGTTAATTGAATCTTCCAGTACTGTAGCTTTCCCTGGATGGGCAGCAATATCTACCAAACTCCCTGTCACCCCATCCCTGCCTAAACCTGCCCCTGTCCTATCTGTGGATGTCTCTGTGTTTGCCCACTGCATTTGTGACTCCTCCCCCTCTGCCAATCACCTCAAGAGGCTTGCCACCTGGGTCACTGACCCCACTCTAAATGCCCCCATTGAAGCCAATCTTGATGATGGCTCCCCCCTCCACACCTTGTACAGGGTGATGGGCCAGCATGAGCACCTGTGAAACCTCTTGCAAATGACCCTCCTACTCCCTTCTGACTCCTGCACCCTCACCATCATCCAGGCAGTTCAATCTGTCTATAGAGAGGTGGCTGACAAATGAGGCCTCCTAGCCCACCAACTCCATTTTCCAGAGTTCCTTGCCAAAATTGATTGATACCTCTATGACCTGGCTGACCACCAAATGGCATAAGTCTACCTATCCAGAATGTATGCCTCCCACCTCTCATCCACCTCTACCCCTTCAGCTTCTTCCTCCCACTTGACTCCAAGGAACTCACCCCCCTAGAATGAACCAAAGCCTAGTGGACCAGCTTTTACCAAAATCACCCCCTTCTCCAATTACATCCTCACTTCTAGCAGACTTGTAATCATTGCCACCACCTTGGGCATACTCACCCCCATTGTCCAGTATACCAATGCTTCTTTTGCTGTTAATGGGGTCCCAGTCACACTCAATACCAATGCCCTGCTAATTGCCCTCACTGACACCACACTACACCCTCTTCCTCCTCCTCTTCTTCCTCACACCAGAGTCAGAGGTCCTCCTCCTCCACTGCCCCCCTTCCTATCCTCCCCCCACTTGCATTACAAATCTCTGTTGATCCCTGTCATGGTCCATCGTACCCCCCCAGTCCTCCCTCTATCCTGCAGTGGGACAACAACAACTACAACAAACACCTCTCTTCCAATACTTACACCAACATTACAGATTCCCCAGGCAGGTGTGCCAACTAGGTGAAGTTTCAGTAGGTACCTCAACCATAACCAGGGGGTAATGTTATAATTTCCTTGACTTCTTTCCTTTTTTGTCCATTTTCAGCTATGTCCTCGCCTTCTCTTCTAACACATAGCCCCTTAGTCACTGTGCATTGCCATTGCACAGCTTTTCCCTTTTTCCCTGCTTCTCATCATTGCCACATAGTCATAGTCCATACAGCTCACACTTCTTGTCATCACTCTGACTCAGCTCTAACTCATCAGGCTGCATTTTTTACTTAGTCCTACGGTAGCTCCCTCAGTATATAAACCCTTAAGTCACTTCTGTATTTCTAAGCTTAGTTTTCCCTGACAATACCATTGTCACATTCCTCCTCAAAAGCTCACCTTTGTTCAACCCCTCAGTGGAAAGTCCTCCTTGTTCCTGGAACTCTATAAATCTCCATCCTACTTTAAGTGGATGCTTTTACTCTGTTCTTGTCATCAAGGTCACCAAGACCCCATCATCCTAGTCCCTTCCTCTGATGTCAAGGAAGTTCCTTATCCTTCTTGGTTCTCAGGGTTATGCTTGCTCCTACCCAGATCAAACATAACAGCTCTTCTTTTTCTCCTTCTTCTTTATTGTACTGGGAGTGAACCTGAGGTGGACCATTTGGTTCTATGCCACTGCTGAGTCAAAGGCTGGTATAATCCACATAGGAAGGCTGGGGTTGAGATCCTTCCCATCCAGATAGTTTCTGCATGTGGACAGGTCATTGACCAAGTTGATGCAGTCTTTCAGTGTTATTGTCTTGTGATAAGGAGTGTTCTGGGAGCATGCATACAGTACACCATTGACCCATTGACATTACTGTCCCAGAGATCTGAAGTGGAGTGCTATGAAGTCCTTGGAGAACTTTATATTCAAGACCAGGTTCCAGGCTTGAATGACAATTGATATGGAGTGTGTTATATACAACCACATTTTCCCTAGTAGAAATTTCCAGGCTTGTTCCATGTCATCATTGTCCTCATTGCTTGGTGAACATAAGATCAGATTGAGCTAAAGCTCAACCATCAATTTGTCCACTCTGAATGCATTGGGCTCTGGGCCACCCTGTCCTAAGCCAGAGTGTTCAAGGGATGCTTGCCTTGCAAGCTCCTTCACCAGCAATCCCTCCTCATCCTTAAAAATGACAATTTAATCAAATGAAAATATCAATGGGCACATAAACTCACTGTTTCACATCCCCATCTGGTGAAAGGCTTGAAGGTGCTATATCCTCCATGCTACACTATTGCTTCCAATCCTTTTAGAAACCTGACTGAAGAGTGGATGAATCATGGCTAAGCTTCAAATTCAGAGTTGAATGTACATTGAGGATCAGGAACTTACTGGGTCCTTCATCTCCCTTCTGACCTTGGATCTTTCCATATGAGCCACAGCATGTACACACTCTGTCATGACCATCAGCTCTCCAGCCTGTGATGATGTGACTCTCATCCTTACTTTGTCTGTTGTGCCCTCCTGCCTCCTGTCCCATCTCTTCTCTTCTTATTTCTTCTGCATTTCTCTCTACATCATCACAATCAGCACACATGCAGGACTGAGGAGCATGAGGCTTACTACAGGTGGCAGGGAACATGGACACCTTGACCCTGTTCACATTGAACATTGTTATAAAGCAGTTGAGATAGTTATTCACTGTATGGAGCCTCTGTTTGTGCTAAGACCATCCCATTTGAGTTGAGGGACTGCTGATTATTCAGATGTTCCATGATTTTCTTTCACATTCAATGAATGTTTCCTTATATAATAGTTTGATACATGGATACAAACAATCAACAATCATCTATCACTATTTAAAGAGATACTCCATTAGCCATGGGCCTTTCCCTTCTTAATCTGATGATTATTTCTTCCCTCACTCCTGAGTGATCATTCTGAGTGGTCTCCTCACTCTACGAAAGCCACTTGATCATGTTTACCATTGTTCTCACCCAAAGTGAGTGACTCCCACTTTATCTCATTCCCTTCACCTTCACCTGCTATTCAAGCTACATTTGTAATTTGAAAATTTTTTCTCTTCCCCTTCTTATTCACAGCCTCTCAGTCATTATGTAGTGCTGTCAGATATAACTATTCTGCTTTCCTCTCCTTCTCATTATGGCTTCATAGTTGTTATCCACTGCCATTGCATAGATTTATTTGCTGATGATTCATTCTTATTATCTGAGGCTAAATCAGGCTGTACTTTTGCTCAGTCATACACAGCATCCTACAGTATATATAATAAACCTTGCTACTGCTCATGTTTCCCTAGCATAGTTCTACCTAATGATATCATTGTCATCCCTTGTCTCTAATCCATCTGTAGTCCTTCTTAGTTTGAATCTAGTGCCTCTCTGGATCCCTGAAAGCCCTCATCCCACTTCTAAGTGGATGCTCTTCTTCAATCTGGTCCTCAAGTCCTTCAGTCCTCTTTTTGTATTAACACTTGATGATCTGTCAGTAGTTTCTGCTTCTCCCTGGGACTCAGCCTCAATACATAGTACTCACACCAACAGTGCTCCCCATCCATTTTATCCTGCAAAGCAGAGTCAATCACAGCCAATAAAGCAACCTAAGAATTTCTATGGTTATGTACATTCCCTCCCCTCAACAACTGGTTTCATACAACCAACAGCAACCCCACTCTGATGTGACAACCATAGCACCATCACCTTCACTGAGGACCCTGTTTTCCATTCTAATGTGCCATGTTCAAATTAAATATATTCACATTTACCACCATATTCATTTCTCTTACATTATACTAGTTGATAACCACTCCCCCTCTAATATTGCAGACCTTTTTACCAAAGCCCTTTCTGGTCCTTTTTCCATAAACCTTCCCAATCATTTAGGTTTATCCATTTTTCCTCTTGTAGGTGAGTCCTGACTATCACAGAGCAGGGGAGTGTTGGAGTACATAGCATGATGCAACCCCACTATTCACTCTTCAGTATTCAAATTACACACTTAAGACTGCCTGATGTGGAAACCCCCTCTTGTCCTGTTCTATAGCAGTATTGAGAGGTATGCCCCAACACATTTATCCCACACTCACATGTCCTCATGCTGCCATTGTGTCATAAACTCACATACATTGTAGACATATATAATTCTATCTTGTTCCACAATGGTGTTAACAGACTCACACACATTATGGTTCTCAGAGTAAGAAGACTTCTAACCTAGCATACACCTAACAAGCCACCACCCAAAGACACTGGTACCCACCTAAGAATTAACTTTTATAGGGCCATCCCTTACCATCCTGCAAGAGAATTTAAGACACAATATAGAAGAGATCAAAATTACTACAGTCCATGATTCTGGGATTTCAATATCTACACACTCATCCACTGAATGTTCAAAGTGGCTTTCTAATATTGTAGTACACCTATGACACTGTTTTAAACTTCATACAATTGCAGGATTGCCCAGATATATCTTATAAGCAAACTTTAGAACTTGGGAATTTCAAAATATTCAAAATAATGAATTTCTTATTTGATTCTTCATAAATGAATGCACTTGACTTGTCCTACTCAAATTGGGTACTTCCCATAGGTGACAAGTCATGGGAAAAGGACAGTAACTAACACATTTAAGAAGATGACATGAAATAGAGTGTGGTATAGCTGCATAGAAAGGAAATAAGACAAGTAATAATCCTATATGTGGTTAAAAATGCAAACAGCTATCAAGACCAGTCAACAATTATTTGAAGAAAAAAGCCCAGGACTCTCCAGACAGTACAAGGTCAGTATCAAGGTGGCAAGAATGAATAGAGGGCATGGCTAAGGAGTGGACTGGAAGATAGGCAGAGTGGGAGGGGACCCAGCCAAAGCAAGCACCATTAGAAGACAAAATCCAGCCATCTTTTGTGTGCAAATCACCAAAGGTGACAAGATCCTCCACAGTCCATGCTTTAATCTCATGACACCCAGATGCAATATATCTGCCATCAGGTGAATAGGCAACAGAGAAGACATAATCTGTGTGTCCCTGGAATGGACCTGCCACACACTGACCAGAGAGAGCATCCCAGATCCTGATGGTCTTGTCTGAAGAGCCAGAGACAATATGCTTGCCATCAGGTGAATAGGCAACAGAGAAGACATAATGTGTGTGCCCCTGGAATGGGCCTACCACACACTGACCAGAGGGAGCATCCCAGACTCTGATGGTTTTATCTGAAGAGCCAGAGACAATATGCTTGCCATCAGGTGAATAGGCAACAGAGAAGACATAATCTGTGTGCCCCTGGAATGGACCTGCCACATGCTGACCAGAGAGAGCATTCCAGATCCTAATGGTCTTGTCATCTGAGCCAGAGACAATATGTGTGCCATCGGGTGAATAGGCAACAGATCTGACATAATGTGTGTGCCCCTGGAATGGACCTGCCACACACTGACCAGACAAGGCACCCCAAACCCTAATTGTTTTGTCTGAAGACCCAGAGACAATATGTCTGCCATCAGGGGAATAGGCAACAGAGAAGACATAATGTGTGTGCCCTTGGAATGGACCTGCCATGCAATGACCAAACAAAGTATCCCAAACTCTAATGGTCCTGTCATCTGAGCCAGAGACAATATATCTGCCATCAGGTGAATAGGCAACAGATCTGACATATTCTGTGTGTCCCTGGAATGGACCTGCTACACACTGACCAGAGTGTGTGTCCCAAACCCTGATGGTCTTGTCTGAAGAGCCAGAGACAATATATCTGCAATCAGGTGAATATGCAACAGATCTGACATACTCTGTATGCCCCTGGAATGGCCCTGGCATACACTGACTAGAAAGAGCATCCCAAACCCTAATGGTCTTGTCATCTGAGCAAGAGACAATATATCTGCCATCAGGTGAATAGGCAACAGATCTGACATCATCTGTGTGCCCCTGGAATGGACCTGCCACACACTGACCAGAGAGAGCATCCCAAACCCTGATTGTTTTGTCATCCGAGCCAGAGACAATATGTCTGCCATCAGGTGAATAGGTAACAGATCTAACATGATGTGTGTGCCCCTGGAATGGACCTGCCACACACTGACCAGAGAGAGCATCCCAGATCCTGATGGTCTTGTCTGAAGAGCCAGAGACAATGTGATTGCCATCAGGTGAATAGGCAACAGAGAAGACATAATCTGTGTGGCCCTGGAATGGACCTGCCACACACTGACCCAAGAGAGCATCCCAGACCCTGATGGTCTTGTCATCTGAGCCAGACACAATATGTCTGCAATCAGGTGAATAGGCAACAGAGAAGATACCATCTGTGTGCCCCTGGAATGGACCTGCCACACACTGACCAGAGAGTGCATCCCAGACCCTAATGGTCTTGTCTGAAGAGCCAGAGATGATATATCTGCCATCAGGTGAATAGGCCACAGATCTGACATAATGTGTATGCCCCTGGAAAGGACCTGCCACACACTGACCAGAGAGAGCATCCCAGATCATAATGGTCTTGTCATCTGAGCCAGAGACAATATATCTGCCATCAGGTGAATAGGCAACAATGGTCACAGATTGGGTATGCCCAAAGAATATTGATGGGGGCCAGCTATGTCCAGTCCAAAGAGTGTCATCAGGTAAGCTATAAACACCACAAGCTGTCACAGTGAAATGACAACTCACCTCATAGGTTTTAAATCTTTCTGGGACAAACCTTCTACCTGTTGTCTAGCAATCATATTCCATTTTCTAGTCACCCCATCCCAAGAACCAGATACAATGCTCTTTCTACCAGGTGAACAGGCAACAGAGGAGATATGGTGTGTATGTCCTTCAAATGGACCTGCTACAGTCTTGCCAGTATGTGTATTCCAAATCCTAAGACCCATGTCTTGAGAGCCAGAGACAATGTATTGCCCATCAGATGAATAGGCAATGGTGCTCACAGATCCAGTGTGTCCCCAGAGTGGTCCTAGCACAATCCTGCTGGTGGTTGCATCCCATACCCTAATAGTGCCATCTTGACACCCACAGGCAATGTGCTGGCCATTGGGTGAATAAGAAACAGAGTTGATAGGTCCTCCATGCCCTTGGATTAGCCCCCCCTCACCCCAATGAGTAGATACATTCCAAATTCTAATGGTTCCATCCTGAGAGCCAGAGATAATGTGTTGCCCATCAGGTGAATAACCAATAGAATTAACACTGTCTGCATGTCCTTCCAATGGGTCTCCAACACATTGCCAAGAAGTTGCATCCCAGAGTCTAACTGTCATATCCCTTGAGCCAGAGGCAATGGTCCTCCCACAAGGTGAATATGCCACAGATTTAATGGCTTTTCTGTGACCAATGAATGGGCCTGCCACAGTCTTACCAGAAGAAGCATCCCAGATTCTGATAGCATTGTCAGAGCAGCCAATGACGATATACCTTCCATCAGGGGAATAGGCAACTGAGTCAACAAGGAATACCTGTTGCTGGAAGTCTGAAACACACTGGCAAGTGGTAGCATTCCAAACTCTAATAGTCTTGTCCCAGGAACCAGTGACAATGTGCTTCCCATCAGGTGAATAGGCAACAGATCTGACTATGTCTGTATGGCCCTGTAGGATATTCACCTTTCCAAGAACTGGATCCTGAAGGTGACTGCCCCAAATTTGGTGAAGTGGAGAGCCTGAAGGAGTCTGGGACATAGCTGACAGATAGAGATGAGGAGTGGATTCTCTCAGAACAGGAGCAAACACTCGAATGAACTGGGATGCCTCTGATGCTAGTGTAGCAATTTCTTGTCCCTGAAGCTGCCTTCAGTAAAGGAAAAATGTCACATATCTAACCCTTACCTTGGCCCAAGACATCAGAATGGCACATGTGTTGTAGGAAGATAGAATGGATGATTGAGGGGAGGAGAGAGAGAGGAGGCTGATGGCCTCAAGCCAGTAGGGGAGGAATGCTTTGAAGAAGAGGGTGACGTCACTCAGCAAATCTGGTGTACACTCTACATGTTGCAGGTGGTCCATCCAGTGAAGACATGAGTATGAGAGATGAGGGGGAATAGCCTTCTTCACCCGGTCAGCCAGATCAGGGATGGCAGAGTTTCGCACTCGAGAGTCCTTGAGGTCACAGAGGTTAAACTTGAGTTCCCGGCACATGCATGCAATCAATGCCCGTCCAAGGGAGAGTAAGTGCTGCGGTAGTATTCTGACGTGGAAGGATGAACTGCGGACTTCATCAAGCAGAAATTCGAAAAAGGAAGGGTGAAGGGGGCGTAAGGGTTTGTCTTCGTCATGCACCCCATTGAGCAACGATCCGAGGCGTCTGATGACCTCTCGCACTTCTAGATCATCGCCAAAGAGGGCAGAGAGCGAGACTGGTGAAAGTGGCTCCTTCAGAGCCAGTACAACAGCCATGACATCATGAAACTGGCGTCGAGTACTCATCCAAGGAAACTGACGCTCCAAAATGGACCGATACAGCATGTCCAGTGAGCGGATACCCTCCCTGTTCTCATTTCCAAGGAGTATCCGAAGTCGCTCACATCGATCGGGCCAACCAACCCCACCCGCTCTGATGAAATTACACGCTGTGAATGCCCACTGGAAAGAACGCCGGGAATGCTGGACAAGGAGGCGACACCACTCTCCATTCGGCCATGAGGATTCAAGTTCAGTATACTGATGAAGGGAATGGCGAACCAACTTCTCAATGTCGTCGTCGACAAGGGTTTCCGGGACATCCCCTAGATGTTTGTGGACGATCTTAGGATTGGAAAGGAGCACGTCAAGGATGTCTGCTTCCGGACGAGTAGTGATTAGGAATCGAAGGTTAGTGGGGAGGTCCTGCTCGGCAAGGTGTCTCGACAACGTGTTCAGGAGAATTCTGCGATCATCCTCATTTCCGCATTCATCAAGCGCATCGATGATGACGACAATGGGCCCAATAGTATCAAGGTGTATGCTAGGTTCAATGATCAGCCGCTCCAGTTGCTCCGGGGGTGATGCAGATGTCCGGAGCCCTCGGTTGTCTTTCACGACATTCCAGAGGGCTAACCTGTACTGGGGATTTTTGTCGGAGAGATCTCGCGCGATAGTGCTGAAAACGTGGCGCGGATTGGACCTTGCGATGTCGGTGTGGGAGAAGAAATACGATGACCCTAACCTCTCTTGCCCGGCGTAAAGTCCAGCGACTGAGTGAGCGACAGCAGACTTTCCCGATCCAGCGACACCGGTCAGAATGCACGCGTGCGGAGCGTCTTCAGTTAGATTGTTAAGAATATCACAAATGTTGCGGATGACCGATTCGCGAGTCCCTGATAGACAACCCTTCTCCAGGGCGTACCCGGCACCGAACACGCATGGCATGTCACTCAAGTTGATGACCTCTATGCCAACACCATGAGTGGTGACCGCAATGAGATAGAACGGGACATGCCAGGGTACTCCACGAAATTCATTGTATGAATGACAGCAATGCCACTTTGCGGTGTGACTCGCTCCATCAGTGCGGTCCGGAACTCCCGCAATTTGTCTTCGTAACAGGAGATTTTCACATCGATATCAGAGATTGTGTATTTCCCTGTCCGAACCCCTACGAGGGTATCAGTTGCTTTGGCTGTTCCGCGAAAGACGAAGACAACTCACAGACGTCTTTTCGTTTCGTGCACTCGGTAATAAAGAAGCCGCACTCCGTCACTTGCTGGAGCAGAAGGGTGATAGTTTTGACATACGCCAGTATTGGCTTCAACGGTTCGGGATCGCAAAGAAACATAAAGACGTCGCTTATCGTGCCTGCTAAGCGGAGGATCTGCTGGTCGTGATTCTCGCTGCCAGTCACCTGTGCGAAATACAGTCAACGATCGGTGATAGAAAGAATAGGGAAAGATAGTACGAGCCTGCTTCGCAGCTGATACAACGGACAACGCCAGAGACGCATATGGACAAATCTATGTACCATTCAGAAGAGAGAAAGTAGCAGAGATGCTAAATACCTGAGCGACGCCAACCACAATTTTGCTGAACAATACCATCCTATGCAACAGAACGCTGAGTACGTCGCCGAGGTCGTCGGGAGTACGCGGTGCGGCTATCGATGCACTGAGTACATTGCCGTGGTCGTCGGCAGTACCAGCCTCGCGCGATGCAGTGATCGATGCACTGAGGACATCACTAAGGTCATCGGCGGTAACAGCCTCGCGCGGTGTCGCTATCAATGCAAACTTGATGACAACGCCTGGGAGATCAGACCCATCGGAAGCGTTCTTTCCGAGCTTTTCTTCAAATACTTCAGCCGTGTCAGTAGGATGTACTGCAGAGAGCTCGGCGTTCATACCGCCTTCCTTGAATCCTCCCAACACCCCGCCAACCGTATCAGTGAATGTGGCAACCAAGTCATCCTGTCCGACATGACGATTCTGATACACCTCGATGGTGAAGCGGGAGACATCATCCACATCACTGACCGAACTCAGCTCTTCGTCCAAATGCAGTGAATATAGCTCACAAAGATAAAAATGCAGACCAAGTAACTCGACCATTTTTTTCCTGGGACACGTTGGTCGATCTCATGGTATCGCCCACGGAAAAATGAACGTAAAATTTTCTCCGAAGTGGGAGCATACGCCGTGAATGCGTGCGAAGTTCGATATCTGAAGAAAAAACCGCTAAAATCGTGCAATAGCAAAGGTTGAGCGTCGGAAGCCTACTGTACACAGTGATTGTCTTCGTCCTGTAATTTCATTCAGAAAGCCCTCAAGGGAATGTGGTAGACGACAGAGGCACATACGTGATTGGATCCATGTTTTGAGCTGGGTGGTCAGCGGGTGTGTTCAAGAGCGTGAGAGCCGAACGAGAATCGGATTAGCTAGTGGCAGTACGCTGGTAATGCGGCGGGCTACTTGAACCAATACCACCACCATGGTCGGTTT
>JBBPKP010000345.1:0-13908 GCA_038089335.1 Boletellus aff. obscurococcineus | reverse complement strand
CTTCTTCGAAGTCCATGCTTCTGATTCGGGACATAGGGTCCCTGCCATTATGGTTGGATGGTCCAGCGTCCATAGAACTCTTCTTTTGGGGGCATTCCACCTTGTGTCCCCTGCCAAGCCACCTGCATTGGTTGCATGGGTGTTTGGGCTTAGGGCACTCTTTTACTGAGTGCCGATTGCTGCCGCAATTAAAGCAGCCAGTCTTCTTTTGTCCCCCTTTCTGTGGATGTTCTTTGACTGCCTGGGCGCCCTGCGCCCTTCTGCCGAAAGGGGTTTTCTTTTTATCCTTGGACCCTGTGTCCAAGCTAGTATTTGTAAACATTTGGTATGACTCTTGCTGTTGTCCAATTGCTTGAATTTCTTGAAGTGTGTTGGTAATGGTCTTCTTTTGTCATCTCTTGAATAGCTCCGCCCGAATTTCACTATTGATACCATTTTCCAATGCCCATACTCTGGCTATGTTGCCGCAGTCTGCCTTGTGAAAAAGGTTCATCCACTGCGCGATAAACGCGTCAATGGGCATGCTTCCTTGTTTAAAGACTGCAAGCTTCCTTTTAGCCCAGTCTTCTTTGTGTACCGGCCGGAATAAGGCTGTTATCTCCTTATCAATGTTTTCCCAGGTGTGAATTGCAGATTTGCCTTCTGAGATTTTGTTGAGTTCCATTTGGGCAAAGGATGCCCCTTTGATTCCTTTGAACTGGGAAAGGACTGCAAACCAGGTGGGTTCTACCTTTATCACCCGTTCACCATTCTGGTTTAAGGTCCTGAAGACTGCAGGGTTGAATATGATCCAAGATATCATCTTGGTCCACCATTCCCCAAATTTACTTGGCAACCTGTCGTATTCTCCCAGGTCGGCGAAGATCTCGATTTTCTGGGCATAGGGTTTGTTTGTCCCTTGCCCATTGGTTTCTGCTGTGAGGCCTGCCCCCAGCATGTCTCTCGTGCATTGGTCAGCTGCCTGCACCTGTGCAGTGGCCTGTGCCAACTGTGTGTTTGCTCTTTGCAGCGCTTCAGCCAGTTGCTGGTGCTCTTCTTCTATTTGTGTGATGCACGCGCTGTGCATCTGTAATAGCTGCCCGAGCTGTGCGATCTGTTCTTCCATTGTGAGGCCCTGTAGGCCTTCCATTGTGATTGTCACAAATTCTCCTTTTGGCTGGTGCCCCACTCCTTCTAGTGACCGGCTGGAAGCGGCCGATCGACTCAGGGAAGAATGCCGGTCGTCCTTCTTGGAAACATACTTCAACATCTGATGGACCCCTTCTCCTACCCCCCTTCCCTTCGAGCAGGAACACTCGGTCTACCATCTTCCCTCACACATGTGTGACCTCGTAGATGACCCCGCTCATGCAACGTGGCAAGATGTCCTCAACTTTGACGAAGTCTACGCCGAGCGGTATCAGCCTGCCGAATAGAGTACGACCCGCCTTCCATTCTCTCCTCCCCCCTTCGCCCTGTCTTTCTAATCTGCCTTCTCCTTTAAGTATGCCCTGAACCCTCGCCTCCTTCTTAAGGACTCGCCTTCCCTCCTCGTTAGCTTCTCTTTATAGCTAGCTTGTACCCCTCAAACCACATAAATACCGCGAGCTCTGTACTTGTATCCCTAGTTAGATCTACGCTTAACACGCCTAGAGTTTAACTCCTAACCGCTGCAGTCGTTCACTCAGCAAGACCCAGACTTCTACGAGACGTCACTACGCTCTTGAGGTAGTGCTCGACAGTTGGACTTTACGCGTAGCGTAACAGTGATGGGCAGTGATTAAAAGGTGTGGTGAGGGCATGACCGGGGATCTCCATGGATCTACCACTGATTGTTGTTCCCATTCGGGTCTTGCCACTCCTCTTCTTGTTCTGCCGCGTTCAGGCTGTTTATGGCCCAGATGGCAGTTTCTCTTAGGGCAATTTCGTATTGCCAGATATGGGATGGTGTCTTCTTCTCGATGTCCTTATCAATAAAGTGTGCCTTGGTAATGAGGATCTGACTAGTGGCTGTCCTCTGGAGAGTGGTGTTGATGGTGTAGAGCGCAGCTAGCATGAGGATGGTAAAGCAAATGATAAAAGTTACTATTATTTCTGTGAACATAAGGACTCAGTTGTCTAGACTCGAGCTCATAGTACAGACGTAGGGATACCATGTTGGTACTTAGGTGCGCGTGCATATCTTTTATGCTGGCATCTTATTGGTCCTGGGCCTCTTAGGTCCTCAGGGAGAGGGAGGGGCTCTACCAGGTAGCGGTAGGTGTAGAGGTTCCGGTCCTGTATGTAACTGGGGGGCACCTTGTACTCGTTGGGGTTGCATAACCTCCACAATGGTGGTGGCGATGGTGTGAGGGAGGGGAGGGGAGAAGAGGGGCGGCTAGGGTATTCTAACTCTAGCTCTGCTACTTCCTCTTTTATTCCTACATCCTCTAACCACTCTTTAACTAACCTCTGGCCCTCAGTGAGCTCGGAGGTTGCCCTGTCCTCTAATATGACGAAGGCAGGGTCATCCAACTTGATTGAGTTGGCATTCAAGGAAGAGGGGGTGGGAGAGGGTGAGGCGATGAGTCAAGTAGGCACTCCTGCCGCCCTGTTGTGTGTGACATCTAGCGTCGAGTTAACTAGGTCTCATAATCCGTCGATTACTCCCTGTGTTGATAAATTCGCAATAAGTTGAGTCGCAAATAGGTTGTCGGTGAGGGGTTCAAGGTTCCCCTGTAAATTGTGCAACACCTGGTCTAGGTCGTTGATGCGGTCCCAAAGATTGAAGGCTCTGCTTCTGAGTCTGAGGTATGGGTCTCCTAGAAAGTTCAAGGCCACTTAGGCCGTCATCAGATGATGCTCCTCTCCTACCCGAATTCGGGGTTCGCAGAGATGGTGTGTACTTGTGACCGCTCGCAAGGCAAAGCTTGGGGGTCTTGAGTTTTGATAATATCCCTCCTGTCTTGGGTGTAGGATCTTCCTTGGGCCTACAGGGATCCTCCAAGGGGCTTCTGCTTCTACCTAGACCTTGACGCTTGAGGGGAAGGCTGGGTAGTAAAGTTCTAATGAAACGACCAAATGAGTCACTAGCTTCACTGATAGACTGGAGAACCAAATTCTAATCACTAGTGACTAGAGCTTGGGAGTGGTTCCTTAGTGCTGCACCCCTTATCCAGGAATGACCAAGAGAACTTTACTGGAGGACGTCCAGCAAAGAGCTCTGGCTTTATATACTCTTTTTACTGTTTGTACATGTTGTGGTACAATTACTATACAAGGACATCATGTGACTAGGGTATAGGGTATGGTGCCATATCGTGCCATTATAATGTCAGATGGTGCGATGTGGGCTGACTAAATAATAACTAAAATACACTGGTAATTAGTAATATCTTTGTAAGCTAATGATGTCATGATGATGTCATAGACTGGCCTGGACTATAATGTTATCGTAGGTCATTGGAGATTGGGTGTCTCTTGTCTTGATAGATCCTTACTGTGAATGTGATTGGTTAGAGATTAGATAAGATAAGATGGGAATATAAATACGTGCAAAGTGAAATGTGAATGTATGATGTCATAGGGGTCCTTCATGGGAAAGTGACATCAAGTGTGGGAAAGTCATGTAACCGTGGGAAAGTAAATAAAAGTGGTACTGTTAGGATGAGAAAAATGTGGAGAAAAAGAATATGATATTCATTTCGTAACACTACTAGAGGAAGCTCACACTGAAGCCCTGCATGCTCACCAGCTAGCCCAAAAAGAGATGGCTTCCCACCAACATTCCATGTTCAAACTGTGGAAAGTTGGTGACCAAGTATGGCTAGACAACATAAATCTTCATCTCCAACATCCCTTGAGGAAACTAGCACCCAGATGAGAAGGCCCCTTTGAAATCAAATGCATAATTTCCCCCTTAGTCTATCAGCTGAAGCTTCCTCTGACCTAGAAAATTCACCCTGTCTTCCATGCCACCTTCTTATCACCCTACATAACAACTGTGGAACATGGCCCCAACTTTACTAACCCACCACCAGACCTTATCAATGACAAAGAACATTATAAAGTGGAACAAATCCTTAGTCATTGTGGGAACCCTGCCCATTGGGAATTCCTCATTAAGTGGAAGAGTTATTCATCTGCTGAAAATACATGGGAACCAGAACATCACCCGACAAATGCTTCCCACCTGCTTTCCACATATAAACAGGCTTGTCTGGCTGCCTTCCTCCCAGGGAACAGGGAACCCCATCAAGCAAGCCCCAATGCCTTGTTTAAGTAGCCCAGTAGTCATGTCCATCACCATATCCTCTGCTATTACTGTCAACACACTACTTTGCTACATTACTTAGGTTTTAGTTTTAGGTGCCACCCTTTTCCTCCTCCATGCTTTCCTCTGCCTTGCCCAAGATCACAGCACTTTTCATGTCACACTCAGGGAGATCACCCTTCTTCCCAAACAAGTCAGCATTACCCAGCTGGGTGACCAAAAAATTAAGACTGAGAGCTCCTGGGCAGGTCACATGTGACTGTGGTACTAGATGAAACAACTGAATGAGTCACTAGGCTTCACTGGAGAAAGAAGAGACCAAATCCTAATCACCAGTGACTAGTGAGATGGGAGTAGTTCCTTAGTGCTGCACCCCTTATCCAGGAATGACCAAGAGAACTTTACTGGAGAATGTCCAGCAAAGAGCTCTGGCTTTATATATCTACTATTTGTACATGTCATGGTACAATTACTATACAGGGAAGAGCATATGACCAGGGTCTAGGGTATGGTGCCATATCATGCCATTATGATGGTGAATGGTGTAATGTGGGCTGACTAAATAATGACTAAAATGTCAGGTAATTAGTAATATCTTTGTAATGTAATGATGTCATGATGATGTCTTAGACTGGCCTGGACTATGATGCCATCATAGGTCATTGGAGACTAAGTGTCTCTTGTCTTGAGCAATTGTTACTGTGAATGTGATTGGTTAGAGATTAGATAAGGTAAAAGGAAAATGTAAATAGATGCAAAGTGGAATGTGAGGGTATGATGTCATGGGGGTCCTTTATGGGAAAGTTATGTTAGGTGTGGGAAAGTCATGTGACCTGTCATGTGACTATGAGAAAGTAAATAAAAGTAGTACTGTTAAGATGGAAAAAATGTGGAGAAAAGGAATATAATATTCATTTTGTAACACTAGGAGGTATCTTTCTCTAACAAAACCCCTCTCTAGCTGGTAGTAGACTCTGCCCCCTCCAATGATGGCTGGGGAACCAGCTAAATAAATAAACTCTTGTTTGATCTTCCCACCTATCATGACTGAACCATCGCCACTTCAACTGGAAAATTTCCCACCTGCCCACAGATGAGAATTCATTCTTGGAATCCTTTTGGACCCCATGGTCCTAAATACCATCCATGCCACAGAAACTTATTTTCACAATACCCCTCTCCAACATGCATTGGAACTTTTACACAAGCATTACCAACTCCATAATGCTGCCATAGGGGTCATTCCCACCCTTTCTGTTATCTCCACCCATTCTGCAATGCATAACCTGGATGTTGACCGGCTACTAGACTCAATGAGATTACACCAGATGCTTGTGTATAACTATTTGCAAGCCTGCTCCATTGAAGAAGCAACTGCTGACATCCCTTTTGCCCTTATTTACCCCATGCTGCAATAATGACTTCATTTGTTCTCCCCAGTAGAATGAGAGTAATACCTTGACTTCCCTTCTGAAGACCTCCTTGATCAGCATGACCCCACCATCCACACCCCTGCTACCACCCCACCCCTGCCCCTCATATCCCCTATTCCCACTGAACCCAACTCCTCTCAACAAGTTCCTTTAGCAGAATGAATCTCCTCCCCCCTGACTGTGCCCTCCCTGTCCCCCCTCCTGCCTCTAGCAGACCTCAACCCTGCTGAAGGCATGCTCTTATACCTGGTGGAGTCAGTGTACAACATACTGCTGTGTCTCCAAGCCCTTTCTCATTTGAACATCAAACTTACTCCATCTGCCCTCACTGCTGAGGAGTTTCCCCTCCTAAACATGTCTGTCCTTGAGGGTCCACCTGACCAACCTGTTATCATTGTGGGGCACAGGATCACTTCTGAACCCATTGCCCATTCTTCACCTGTCCCTACTATCACTAGTCCACCCCTGGCCACCTCCAATATGACTGCCCCTAGTGTATCAGATCATACATTTGCTTACTTGAAACTCTGGCCTTGGTCATCACCACTTCCCCCCACTGTGGTGTACTCACTGTAAATGGGCAGGACACAGGACTGAATCCTGCAGCTTGGAGGGAGGCCTGTTGAGCAGTCAACACTCTGAATGATTGTCTTCCCCCAGTGACTCCCCCAACTTGCCCATCCAGCTCTCTTCCTCAGTGGCCTCCTCTGACCCCTTCCAATAAAGTTGCTGCTTTGGAGAATCAGCCTAGTCTGGGGGGTAATGTTACAATTTTCCAACCTAGACCCGAGCCTCTTCACCTCTCCCTCTTCTCTCCATTCTCCCATTTAATGACAAACACCTCAATGACCATGCACCCACATGGCAGGAAGTTCTTGACTTCAACATATGGTACTGGTAGACTGTCTTACCTAGTGCCTTCCTGTTATACCTCACTATGCCTTCCTTTCTCATTTTCCCTGTTCCACCTATTTCTCTGACCCAGTGTCTCCTTTTAATGGACATGCCTTCCTTTTCCATAGCCCATCTCTTGTTGGTCTGTGCATCTCCCCCAGCCCATAAATACCCTTGTGTTGCATACCTATACTCTAGTTAGATCTATGCTTAACATGCATCTTGTCTCACTCACTCTGCTGTGACTTATGACAAACAGTGAGGCCCCGGGACTCTCTGAGACTTTGCTTTGCTCTTGAGGAAGTGCTTGACAGTTGGACTTTATGCATAGCATAACACACTGCCTCCTATGTCCCCCATCTCCATCTCCATAGACTTATTCTTGCTTCTACTCCTCATCACCCTCTCACTCACCATCCTCCTCTCCCTCACTATGTACTGGGTAGTAGGGGCATTCCTTATAGGGCATGTAGTACAAGCAGTAGTAGGATGGACAGAGACAACCCTTGGGAGGGCAACCCACGCAGTGTTTACAGATAGGCAGGCAAACACCATCACAACCATTAGAACTGCCATTGCCCACAGCCAGTTTGTGGAGTTCTCCATGCTCCCAAACAGACCATGGGAACTAGCAGCAAATGCTGCCCCTCTCCCACCTGTGACTGCTGGAGACAGAGGGAACTAATGGAAGCCAAAACCACCTAAGAAAATGGTATCAGGTGTCCCATTATAAATTGCCCAAATCCATGTTGTTTCTTTTGCCCTGTCCCATGTTCAAATAAACCAACCGCCCCCAACTCACTCATGAACTGGTTGAAATCCCCAATCCATAGAAACAACCTCCTTCCCCTGATTACAAAACCCTCAGAACAACAAACCCTCACCCCTTCTACCCACCTCATTTGGAACAGTGGATTGAGCAAGTGAAGATACAACAGGAACTGTCTCATAAACAAGGAACCCCTTCTGATGGGAATGCCCCCACATTGGGCAGTTCTATGACCAATAACTGACCCCAACCTCATTTCACACCTATTTAGTTCCAAATTTCCTCACTATGACAAACCACCCATCCCTGTCCTGCTACCAGACTCTCTACATCCACCCCACCACCCAACTCCCCCATTCAGAATCCCTAGACATCTCCCATTGTGCTGGAACACCTGGTGGACCCTTCATATCCTCTTTCTCCCATGGCAGAACCCCCCACCATGTCCTCTGCCCCTCACCACCTATGAAAGCATTTTTGTACCTTCCCCACTGTATTATCTCCTTATTTGAATGGCCCTTCCCCCCCCAGACCATCAACCTCTTTGCCTTAAAAAACTTTCCCCATTTCATAAATGCAAGTTCATCTTTGACTGTATTAATAACCCAGCCATTCCTACCAAAATTCACTTTCTCCCCGCTGTTTCCCAAAATCAAATCATCCACCAAGCCATTGATCTTGCAGTAGCCCACATCAATCTGACCCAAACTGTCCTTTCCATTACAGATCATTCTGATCAACAAGATGACATCATAGCTGACCCCCAATTCAACTACATCTTGGAATAGGTCTCTCAGGGGCAGGAACTCACCTTCTGCTGGCTTATCTCTGTCAGAATTATTGATATCATCAACTCCTTCCTGTATAATCTAGTGTTCCCTACCAATTGACTCCATCTTGCCCTCTTTACCCCCAGAGAACATGCCCGCTTCACTAATTTCCCTGCAGTGCCCAAGGTGGACCAGAGTGGTTCCTCAGCTCCCCATCCTCCATTGAATGTTCACCCAACTCTGAGATCAATGGAGGGCTGTCCAGATGAACTGTTCACTTGCCCTCTCTCCAGACTGGAATGCCCTCTCTCCTGAATTCCCCCAGATCACCCCCTTGCCAGAGAGGCTTGAAGTTCCCCTTCCTGCAGAGGATGTGCATAACTCCTTTCCCCTGACTATAAACACCCCAATGAGCTTGACCCAGACCTCCTCCCCTGTCTCCAGTCTAATGTCATGACTTCCTCAGATGATCGCCATTTATCCTTCTTAGAAACCTATTTCAACATACAATGGAGCCCCCAGCCAATGGGTACACAACCCTATCAACCCACCCCCATGATCCCCTGTCCTCCCAATGAGCCCCCCTTCTGTGAATGGGCAGGGACCATGGATCACCCAACATGGCACAAAGTCCTAGACTTTGACCACACCTATCCCATGAGACCGCCACCTTCATCTTAAAGCTCCTATTGTCTTACTTATCCGCCTTTCTGGCTCAGTCTGCCCTTCAACCTGTCTCACTCAGTTGCTTTCCCTTTATACTAACCCTTTGTCATATGCCTCCCTCTTATGGACTCACATTCCTCTTCAGCTAGCTTCTCCTTATAGCTAGTTCATTTCCCCAGACACATAAATACCCTTGAGTCGCAATACTTGTCCCCTAGTTAGATCTACACTTAACACACCTAGAGTTTGACTCACAGCTGCTGTGACTTGCGACTTGACAGCGAGACCTGGGACCTCTACAAGACTTCACTTTGCTCTAGAGGAAGTGCTCGACAGTTGGACTTTATGTGTAGCATAACATATAATTCCTTCTCTCATCCTCACACTCCCTGTCCAGAGTATGCCTATCCCAACTGCCAGCTCCCCTGACCCCTCCATCCACAGCATCTCTGTCCAGAGCTGGTTTGCCCCCATTGCTATAAATGGGGGTATACTTGAGGAAATTGCACTTTCCCCCAACATTCCTCTCCTCCCTATCTGGGAACATTCTGTGAACAGTGCAATCATCCTGGGCATTCAGGAGTTTGCTGCACCAGACAACTCTTCCTCATGCCCAGGCCATCTCCCATCCACTGTCACTCCTCCCCAATTGTCATTTCCTCCAACAGTAATGAGAAACCCCACTCTTGTTCACCCTCACTCCTGTCTATAGTTGCCTCCCCCACTCTGGTTCTGGTTGAGCCCCCATCCCCCCCAGAGCTTCCTCCTGTTGAGATTGATGTTTGGTATCTGATGCTTGAATCAGTGTTTCAAACCTGGTGGAGGGGTAATGTTACATTTTCTCCTCTTCTCTACGCGCTGATGTATGACTCTCACTCCCTCACTCCCCTTCCCCCTTACCCAATAGACTCCCCAACCTTTGTGGATTTTCTAGTTTTCTTTGACATGATCTAACCTTCTCATTGTTCTCTAAATACAGACTACCTTTCTCTCTCCCAATCCAGTAGCCTATTGTTTGCCTGAATCATATCCCCCATAGCCACCAGCTTCCCCTATAAATACCCTTTGTAGCCATCATGTAAACCTTAGCTAGATCTATGTTTAACAACATATCTCTTCTCCTCCAAACATGTCAGACTTCATTTGAGACCCCAGACCTTTATCAAACTTCATGTTGTTGCAGAAGGACATGCTCAACAGTGAGATCAGTTATGTCAATATAACATGGACTCCATCTGAACAATTATTTCCCTTGCTGCAAAACACAATTTGGAACTAGACAAAATGAATATCTCCACAGCATACCTAAATGGTGAGCTTAAGGAGGAACTCTACCTCCTACCTCTGGAAGGCATTCCAATCCAGCCTGGCCATTATTGGAAACTCCACAGATTACTGCACAGACTGAAACAGGCAGGGCAGACTTGGAATAAGATACTTGACAAGAAGCTCAGAGAACTAGGCTTCACATGCCTGGATGTGGAGACATGCCTATATCTACTCCACAAGTCTGACAAGGTCTGTTTCCTTGTAGTTTATGTTGATGACCTACTTCTGTCTGCCAGCTCAAGAGCCTCCATGAACTCCATAAAGCAGATCCTTTCCACCTCATTTAAAATGCATGATCTCAGTGAGGCACATTTCATACTTGGCATTGATGCTTGCAGAAACTGCCAACTCTGCACTATCTCCCTGTCATAATCACAGAATGCCCAAACTATCCTCAAACAGACAGGAATGGCCAACTCTGCTCCAGTGTGGACTTCAACAGTTCATGGCACAACCATCTTCACCATGGACCCAGAGAACAACACCATGTGATTGGAGATAATTATTAGAGGAAAACAAATTTCATATCTCACTGTCATTGGTTCCCCAATATACCTAATGATGGGGCTGTGACTAGATCTTGCATATGCAGTAGGGACACTAAGTTAATACAATGCATCTCCACAAGCATGCCACTGGGAAGAGGTCAAACACATCCTCAGATACATCTACACAATGCCAGACAGGGAACTTTAATATGACAGAAATGAGGTATTTATGAACTTAGGCTTCTATGGATACTCCAATGCAGGTTGGTTGCAAAACCCCAACAGCTCACACTTCACCTCCAGTTTTCTTTTCATCACCAACCAAGGAGCCATCTCCTAGTCAAGCAAGCAACAGAGTATGGTAGTGCTGTTCATAACAGAGTTGGAGTACATTGGACTCACTGCCACAGGCCAACACTTAGCTTGGCTCCATATCTTCTTCAAAGAAATAGGGCATATACAACAAAGTCTGACAGTGCTCTACTGTGACAACCAAGCTGCAATAATCCTATTCTGGGATCCACAGTTTTATGCCCACATAAAACACATCCAGCAGAAGTATCATTTCATTCAGGACATATTATGAAACAAATATTATAATCTTTTTCTCTACATTTTTCTTGTCTCAACAATACAGTTATCTTGATCTCATGGTCACCTCCCTCAGAAAGCACCAGATCATCCTAGGAATGCCCTGGTTGTGCAAATGGAACCCCAACATCGACTGGATCTCCAGGACATTGGCTATTTGCCCTCACCTTGAGATGCTGTTGTACCTCTTCCTGAGTGTCTGTTACAAAAACACTACACTTTGTGGACTTAGCCAAAAAGTCACCACATTTACCCCTATCTGGAACAAGGAACTCTGGATGATCTCTGACAGACTTACACCATCTCTGGACTACAGATAGATCTACCACAGTCACTACATGTATCACTTCTGCAACATGTCACAGCTCTACTACATGTCTTGCCAACTCCGGCATTTGGATCACATCAGAGATCCTGGAGTTGGAGTGGAGGTTTTGGACTTGACACAGTTTGACTTCATTTTCACCGGAACATTGGTAGCTTATAGCACAATAATCTCATAGTCATAGTATACTATTTATACAGGTAGCTACAAGTGACAAAGCCCTAGCTTTGTCCATTTGTTGTATTGGTAGCCCTTATAGTGGTACCTTGCAATTAAGGCTAGCTCCTTGGTCTTACCTTGCCAGTACTTGTGTGGTGGTACTGCAAGTGTGGTTGTGCCTGAGTGGATAAACCTCTGGTCAGCCCTAATAAGGTTGTTCTGGTAACAGTGTCCTCCTTGAGGCCAGGAGGGCAAAGACATCAACAAGACCATGCTCTCTACCCAACTTGCACAACAGAAAATCCCCAAGGAGCAGGAACTCCCTGAGTGGTGTGCCAATTTTTCCAATGTGTCCTCTGAAAGGTTATTCAGTGAACTACCCCCTCACTGACCTTATGATCATACCATCAAACTCAAACCCTCCTTTGTCCCAAAGATTGCCAAAGTATACCCCCTCAACCCTGCTGAAAGGGAGGCCTGTGAGGACTTTGTTTCTGAACATTTGAAAACTGGCTGGATTATTCCCTCAAGATCGCCCCAAGCATCCCCATTCTTCTTCATCCCCAAGAAGGATGGATCACTGTGACCCTGCCAGGATTACCAATATCTCAACTCCCACACTGTCTGAAATGCCTATTCTTTACCTTTGCTCTCAGACCTCATTGACAATATGAAGGATTCCATCATCTTCACCAAGTTTGATATACAATGGGGATACAATAACATTTGTATTCGAGAGGAGGACCAATGGAAGGCTGCCTTCATCACCCCCCTTGGCCTTTTCAAACCCACAGTCATGTTCTTCAGTTTCAACAATGCTCCCCCTACATTCCAAGCTTTTATGAACCATATCTTTGCTGATATGATTGCAGAACGATGGTTAAAGATTTACATGGATGACATTGGCATCCATACTAATGGGGACCTCACCCTTCATCATGAACGAACCAGGCATATTCTCCAATGCTTTTGAGAACATGGCCTCTCCCTCTATTTATTCAAGTGCACCTTTGACTCCCCTTGTATGGAATACCTTGGCATGATCATTGGCCAAGGACATCTTGAGATGGACCCAGTCAAGCTTGCTGCCATCAAGGACTGGAGAGCCCCATCCTTAGTCAAGGGTGTCCACAGTTTCTTGGGATTCACTAACTTCTACAGGAAGTTCATCCCAAACTTCTCCAACATCGTCACACCCCTAGTACTCCTTATCCGAAAAGATGAGCCCTGGCTCTGGACCACCCTTCAGAAAAAAGCCTTCACTTCTCTTAAGTCCATCTTTTGCTCTGCCCCAGTCCTCTCCCCCCCTGACACCTCAAAACCATTTTCCCTTATGACTGATGCCTCCCTCCTCGTTGCAGGGGCCATCCTCCTTCAGGAGGATACCAATGGGGACCTCCACCCCTGTGCCTACTTCTCCAAGATGTTCAGTCCTGCAGAAAGGAACTACAACATCTATGACAGGGAACTTCTAGCCATCATCCTGGCCCTCCTAGAATGGCAACATTATCTCCTTGGAACTGCCTTCCCAGTCACTGTTATCACAGATCATAAAAATCTATCCTACCTTAAAGACTCTAGAAAACTCTCTCATTGACAAGCCCATTGGGCCCTCACTCTCCTTGACTTCGACATCACCTGGAAGGTATCCCCAGGTACCCAGATTGGACCTGCCAATGCACTATCATGAAAGGACTTGGTAGACACCTCCTAGGACAACATCAATTCCCCTATAGTCCCTGATCCCATAGTCATGAATGCCCTAGATGTTGCCCTTCTGGAAAAGATCTGCTCCTCCTTCTCTTCTGACCCCCTTGTACTCCAAGCCCTTCAAGCCATCCATGATGGCTCACCCCTATTCCCTCACTCTGCCCTCTCTAACTGGATATTTGATAATGGCCATTTGTTTTTCAAAGGACACCTATACTGTTATGGACCATTTTCCACAACCAAGACTTAACCACAGACAACCTAACCATAGTATGTTTTACCTGCTAACTCTTAGCTAACCCTTGGCAGGGAAACCCCTTTACGATACAACTACATTACCAGGGCTAGCACCGCCTTCCCCTTCAGACTTCCATTTCCATGGTGCAGCCACCATTGCCATGCACAGCCCTTTCATCTCCGCCCTGTGCATGGCTGTACCATAGCCCCCTTTCATCTCTGCACTGTGCAAGGCTGTGCCACCGCCCCCATCACATTTCAGCCACTAATGCACAGCCCACACAGCCTTGTGCAGCTTGGCAACTC
>JBBPKP010000344.1:0-13961 GCA_038089335.1 Boletellus aff. obscurococcineus | reverse complement strand
CTTGGTGTGTCTCCGGGTGGTGGGGTGATGGTGAGTCGGGTGGGGCTGGTATTGAGATTGAGGGGCTTCTCCTTCGTCGGGGGTTTAGTGAGGGTTGTTCTCTTCGAGCGGGGGTGGGGGAAGGGGATAGGTATTCTGAGCGGGAGAAGCGATTCGAATTTTCAGAGTTCTCAGAGTCAGAGGACTCTTCTTGTCGTAATCCGTACGACGTGTTGTTTTCAGGTAGGGCCCTTCTGTTGGAAAGCAGGGGTGTTGGGACTAGCTAGATCTTTTGTTACGTCGACGTAAACGATCTCGCTGTCAAGCATGTCCTTCAGCAGCAACACGAAGTCTGATAGAAGTCCGGGGTCTCGAGTGTTGCTAGCACACACTCGGAGTGAGAAGAGTTACGTTGTTAAACATAGATCTAGCTAAGGAATACATGACGGCTACGACGGGTATTTATAAGGGGAGGAGACCAGGGAAGATGATCTGGGAGAACAATGACTACCAGATTAGGAGATGAAAGGTGTAGTCCGTATCAGGGGAACAATGGATGTCGGGAAAGGAGAACAATGGTTCCACTACTGTGGGTCAGACAGGCCACGACGCCCGTACACAAGGGGAGGGATAAGGAGACCTTGGTGGGCGTCCACCGGGTGATAGTACACGGGTGGGAGAGAAGGGTCGAAAGAAAGAGAAGAAAATGTAACACGCGGGGTTCGTAGCCCATCATGAGAGAAAACGGGGTTTTTTTAGTTACCGAGTGGACCAAGGAGTTATGCGTGAATTCTGCCATGGGGAGGAGTGTAGGCCAGTTTGTCAAATTTCCCTGAGCGAAGATTCGAAGGTAGGTTCCGAGTTCCTGGTTTACCCGTTCTGTTTCCCCATTGGTTTGTGGGTGATAGGCGGTTGACAAGGCAATGTCGTAATGGAGGAGTCGGGCGAGTTCATAGGCGAAGGCGGAGTTGAACTGGGGGCCCCTGTTGGAAATGACCTTGTCATGAAGTCCGAACCTGGGGAAGACTTTTTCAAAAAACAATTTGGCCACCGTTTCTGCGTCAGCAGTAGAGGACATAGGGATAAAAATAGCCCCCTTTGTGAGTCCGTGGTCCACCACGACTAAGACAGCGTCCAGGCCCCCAACCGGGGGAAGGGAAGTGATAAAGTCCATGGAGATTTGTTGGAAGGGATGAGTGGCGGTGGAGGGGATAGGTGAGAGGGGAGGGCGTGTCGGGTGGGTGTTTACTTTGTTTTGCTGGCATGTGGCACAGCCCTGCGTTACCTGGCGGACCAAGGCGGCCATTCCAGGCCACCAGTAGTCTTGCTGGAGGAGATGGAGGAGGTGAAATTGTCCCGGATGACCATGGGCAGGGTGTTCGTGCGTCTTGTGAACCAGTTTAGTGTGGGCCGGCTCGGGGATATAAAGTTGACCCCTGAAATAGAGGAGATTGTTGCGATAGGCCCAATCGGTGGGGGTCGTCCTACTAATGGGGTGGTTCACAGTGATATCCCGCAGTTGTCTCTCAACAAAGGGGTCTGTCGGAGTGGTGAGGGCGACCAGGTTCTTTAATCCCATGTCGATGGTGCGGACCATGGTGATGGGCGTGAACAGGGTCACCTGGTCATTATCAGACGTGGTGTCGGGGTTGGCTAATCTGGACAGGGTGTCCGCTGGCCCCATCTGCATTCCTGGTAGATGGTGGAACTCTAGGTCGAAGTCCATGAGGTATAACATCCACCATGCTTGTCGTCATGATAGGTTCTGCGGTTTCTTGAAGTAGGCGAGGTTCTTGTGGTTGGTGAGGACTGTCACGACATGTGGGGTTCCGGATAAGTGATGCCGCCATTCCTCCAGAGAACGGATGACTGCTAACAGTTCCCGATCATAGATGTCATAATTCCGTTCCTCCGGGGAAAAGGTTCGAGAGAAGTAGGCACATGGGTGAAGATCCCCGTTGCCATCTTTCTGCATGAGTACGGCGCCGCAGGCCACCAGTGAAGCGTCGGTCATGACCCAAAATGGTTTAGAGGAATCCGGGAGGCGTAAAACCGGGGAATTCAGGAATTGTCTTTGTAGGGTGCGGAAGGCGGATTCGTGACTTGGAAGCCACTCCCATTTGGAGGATTTTTTGGTCAGGTCGGTCAATGGTTTGGCAAGGTCGGAGAAGCCAGCGATGAATTTGCGATAGAAGTTGCAAAATCCGAGGAAAGAGTGAACAGCTTTTACAGTGGTCGGTGGGTTCTAGTCCTTGATGGTATTAAGTTTAGTGGGATCGAGGGTTACCACTCCGGGTTTTACAACAAGGCCAAGGTACTCCACCTCGTTAGCATCGAAGGTGGACTTGGATAGTTTCAGGAATAGCGCGTGTTCGCGTAGACAGCATAGGACTTTTCAGGTATGTTTGAGATGTGTAGGGGCGTCTGCGGAGTGAATCAGGATGTCGTCCATGTAGACAATTAGCCATCCTTCTGCGATGTAGTCCCGGAAGATGTCATCCATTAGTCGTTGGAAGGTGGGTGGAGAGTTGCAAAGCCCAAAGAACATTACTGTGGGCTTGAAAAGTCTGAACGGGGTGATGCAGGTGGCCTTCCAGCGATCCGTTGACTTTATTTGGACATTGTTATATCCCCATCTGACATTGAACTTGGTGAACACCTTTGAGTCCTTTAGCTTGTCAATTAATTCCAAGATTAGCGGGAGGGGGTACGCGTTTTTGACCGTATGTTCATTGAGGTATCTGTAATCCTGACAGGGTCGCAGACTGCCATCTTTCTTTGCCACAAAGAAAAAGGGGGAAGCTTGTGGGGATTTAGAGGGTAAGATTCGTCCGGCGGCGAGATGTTCATCCACAAAGGCTTTACATGCTTCCATTTCCTTGGGGTTCAACTGGTAGGCCTTGGCCACCCAGGGTTTGAAAGTGTCCTCAGTGATGATTTCATGATCGTAGGGTCGTTCAGGGGGAAGCTGCCCAGCTGATGGTTCGTCGAACACATCCTTGAATTCAATGAGGTTCGGTGGGAGGGTCACCTCCTTTGAAGAGGAGGCCTGAGCGATCTGCGTGGAGATGGTTGTTTTTTGTAAAGCCTCGGTTAGGTATCCGTCCAGGCTCTTCCCCAAGTAATGAGCCATGTATTCCTGAGTTTGTCGAATGGAGAGGGGATCGGAGGGTAATTCCATTTTTTGCATGGCCCAGTCTATAGTGGGGTTTTGTTTTCTTAGCCAGTCCATTCCAAGGATCAGGGGGTCTTTTCCGCAAGCTATGACGTAGCAGGTGACTTCCTCAATGTGGTCGTCTATGATCAGACGCAGTTTGGTTGTTTCCCTAACCATTCCTGCAAGATTGAGGGTCCCATCCACATTCCTGGCCAGTAACGGGGAGGGGAGGCATTTCATTTTCCAGCTGTTCTTTCGTACCAAGTCTTTGTTTACAAAGGTAGAGGTTGCTCCGCTGTCGACGAGGGCGAGGGTGTCTACGATTTTTCCATCTTGTTCCAGTGTTACGGGGACTTTGATTGCTTTAGTGGTACAACTGGATACAAGTACAGGGGAGGGAGAACTTGACGTAGCTAAAGCTCTCCCCAACCAAAACCCTTGTCATCGAGGGAGGTGTCTGCTCGATTCACCGATTCTTCTTCGGCGTTTCCTCCAAAGGCCATCTTCATCGTCCAGAGAATCTCGTCCTGGGTGACCTGGGTGAAAGGGAGCGTCCCAATATAGTCCTCAATCTGAGAGGTCTCTGTCTTCCTAATCTTCTGTGGGGGTTTGCTCAAGGTTCCCAGCCTCTGGTCTCCTTTGTGGTTCATCGATTTGCATCCCTTCTGGTGACAGACGAAGCATTTGTTGTTCTTCATATGTTTGGCTTGCTGTGCCGGGGATAGTCTGATAGCATCCACTTCCATAGCATTGGGGTCAGTGGATCGTCCGTTCCTGGGGAAAGTCCTTCCTATGGGTAGGTATTGGGAGTGGTTTCAGAGTTGTCTGACTCGGAGGAAGTTCTGTTCAAAGATTCACGCCTTGGCAATCCAATCCTGCCAGGTGGTCGGTTGGGGATTGATGGTCACCATCATGTTGGACAGGGAGGTGGAGACTCCTTGATTCAGGACGTCGATGAGGATCTTGTCGTGGCCAACGTCCAGTTTGCTCCGTCCAGCTGCAATCTCGAAAGCAGCTACAAAGTCATCAAAACTTCCCCTTTTCTGGTAGGGGAGGAGTGTGCGTTCCGCGGGGTCGGGGTAGTCTGCTTGCTTTATCTGGTAGAGCTGGTTTCGGGCCTTCTCCTGCAGGCCGGCGGGAATGAACAAATTAGTGAAGGCGGTCTCGAATTGAGCCCAGGTCGCTCCCATGACCTTGGGGTACCACGTTTCGGCAAAGGAGGCTGATTGTCCTTCCGCCATCTTGTTTAAGCAAGTCAGAATCATGATTTCATCGGTGTTGTAGACAGCGGGGTTCATATGAAAGTAGGCCTTCATGGCCAAGAGCCATCGCTGGGCGTTCTCGGCTTTTCCGTTATAATCTACTGGCAGTCCGGCTTTCAATTCACTGGTTCTTGGTGCCACCGGGGCTGCAGGTGGTTGGGCTATCTATGCCTGTTGGGCCTGCTGGGGTTGTCCTGGTTGGTTCATGGTTGTCTGGGAAGCAGGGGTAAGGGTTTGTTGGATGGCGTTCTCAGCGTCGTCGAGAGCAGCGAAGGCTTGCTGTAGTGCCGATTGGGTGGTGACAAAGTGGAGGGGAGGGGTTGGCGCTCGGGTGAGGGTCTGAGGGGTATGGGCAGCGGAGGTAGCGGCGGATAAGGGATTTCTCTGGGGTTGAACCTGGGGGGTAGAGATGGGGGGCGGTTCCAAAGACAGGACAGGGGGAACAGGCAAGGTGGTAGTTGGCACTCTTCGTCTTCTCTGCTGAAGGAGCGGGTTCGGTGGTGGTGGTCTTCCTGACACTCTTCGCGGCAGGGGTGGTTCGACATATTCGGGTTCGAGGGAAGACTCTTCCTCGCATTCTCCTTCTTCGTCCTCCGAAGACTTGGGAGGGTGGTAGCTTCGGTACTGATCGCGATCAGCCGTCTTGAACTGGTCTCGCCCTTCTGCGACAATGGCAGGGGCGGTGGGGACGAGTTAGATCTTTTGTTATGCTACGCGTAAAGTCCAACTGTCGAGCACTACCTCAAGAGCATAGTGACGTCTCGTAGAGATCCGGGTCTCGCTGAGTGAAACGACTGCAGCGGCGAGGAGTTAAACTTCTAGGCGTGTTGAGCGTAGATCTAACTAGGGAACAAGTACAGAGCTCGATGGTATTTATGTGTCTGGGGAAAACGAGTTAACTATAAGCAGAAGTTAACGAGGAGGGAAGGCGAGTCCGATAGCGGAAGGTAGAGAAGGAGCGGGGCATAGGGTAGAACGAGATGGGAAGGTGAATGAGTAAGACTAGGGCAAAGGGGAAAGGAGAAAGAGGAAGGCGGAGGAAGGTGGCCGGATCTCTAACTGGAAGGCTGGTGGTATTCCGCGTATTGCTCGTCGAAGTCCAGGATGTCCTACTACGTAGCACGATCAGGGTTCTCTGCCAGCTCTCTGAGATGTTGAGGGAGATGATAATAAGAGGGGTTGGGGGGAGGGGACGAAGCCATGGGTTGAGGGGACCACATGACCCGGAAGTAGGTCTCTAGGAAAGAAGCGTGGCAGGCGACAGATGCTTCCGAGGGTAAAAGTGTAACATACGTGCACCACAAATCCATCTTCTTGAGCATTTTGCTGTCTTTCGGCACCATCTTTTCTGTAGGAAGTTGTGTGTGGATCCCAAGATATTTGACTGCATCATCAATAAAATCCGTAATCACCTGATCTTTGACTCATGAGGGAATAACCTACAGCTCCCAGTGTCGATACAACTTGTGATATTCTTGAACCGTGCAGGGCACTACGGAAATGCGATATCTCCTGAGGACGTTGCGCAATGGGCAGGAGTCAGTGTAGGCTCTGTGATCAACTGCACGCACCATGTTATGGTGGCATTGCTTAGCCATCATAATGAATTCATTTCGCTTCCAGACGTCAATTCGCTTGCCATGGAGCAATCATGTTTATTCGTTGAGGAAAGATGTTGCCCAGGTTGGCAGAATGGCGTTTTTGTGGCTGACGGCTCTGCCATTCCTCTGTTTCAAAAACTGGGGTACTTCAGAGAAATGTTCTATGATAGAAAGTCAAATTACTCACTGAACTGCCAGGTATGCATTACTTGGATTTCATTATCCGGTCTGATCCCAGGGCTGTCGAGCAGCTTGTTGTAATGCCGCACAATTTGAGGATTGTTGACTACAGTCTTGGGCACCCAGGCAGTGTGCACGACATGCATGCCTTCTTGGGAACATGAATTGCATGGAATCCAGGATTGATCCCGCCAGACCACTGGATCTGGGTGGACAGCATATATCCGATGGATACTTGGTGTGCAGTCCCTTTTAAGGCAGTGAGGGGTGGTGGGCTATCTTGCTTAAAAAATATTTTCAATAAACATCTTTCAAAGGTATGACTCACCATTTGAGCTGTGTTCTCCATCGTCATGAACTAATTGATGTTCTTCAAGGTTTGCATCCGTATTGAGTATGCATTTGCAGCGTTAAAGGGGCACTTCCAGTCCCTGCATGAATTGCGCTTGGTCATGCATACCCGTGAAAACATGCACGTCGTAGTGTACTGGGTCCAGTGCTGTATGATCCTGCACAATATGATCCTTTGGTTCGAGGAGGAGTTAGGAATAGAAAAATCAGTAAATTGGGCTCGACAAGAAGGATCGGAACCTTATCGTCCAGCAGCACCAGTTGTGGTCGAGGTAAGCGAGGGAATGCTAGGACATGCGTTTCGTACCGAATTGATGGGGTGGCTTGCTGAGCACTTGAATCTCTACAGAAGGCGTTAGAGTCACATACATCCCATTGGGGTATATATCATAGAACAAGAGATATGTACATGCAACGGGTGATAAGTGCCATGGCAGCAATGGCAGAAGTCACAACAACTCACCGACAGTGACAACATGCACCAGGCATGAAGCGAGTGGCAAGAGAGGGAAAGGAAAGGGGAATAACGGGGGTGAGGATGTGAAGCAAAAAAAAAAGTTAGACTTGTGGTGTATCCGATGAGCCAAGGCCCTCTCAGCACATCTCTGCCAACCGGATCTGCAGCCGTAACATTTCGACTTGTCATGCAATATAACTCTCCTCGGCATTTTTGAGCTCAATGTCCTTTTGTACTCGATCGAGTTCACGGCGGTGATTCAGATCAGCAGTTGCACGTTCATTGGCAAGGCGCTCATGCTCCGTTTCCAACTCCTTTTCCCGAGTGGCATAGTTCAAACGAGCGACATAGTGACGTGTCCTTTGGCTATTTTCTTCCTGACGGCTCTCACTCTCCCATGTGAAATCGCTAAGCCATTCTTGGAGTTCGTTTTTGAGACGTGCAGAGGCAGAGTTGGCCTTCTTAGTCATAGAACCACTAGGACCAGACATAGTAGAGGTCGAGGGGAGACTACTAGATGATCTAGCAGATAAAGAGCGAGGGTATGGTGCATTCTGTTGACGGAAGGCAGCACGGCTGTCCCAGGACGGTGTTCGTCTCTTTCCAGTGGCCTTCACTGACATTCCAGTCATCGGGGAATCGAAACAATCAGCCATCTGAGTAGCTGTGCTGGAAGTCATCGCAGGTAGCTGAAAGGGTGATTTAACATGTAAAGTAATGCAGATATCATACTTACCTTGTCATTGGCCGTGCCGACAGACACAGGACCAAAATCCATCTCATCGTCGTCTTCAAAGCCAGTAGGCTGGACCAATTGCCAACTGTCTTCGTCAACCGCCATATCGGCCTGGTCAGCACCATCCGGACCGACCTCTCTGTTGATATCGTCAAGTAGTTCATCACCCACGTTCAGATCTTCACCCAGCAACGAAGGAAGAGTGCTGCCGTCGGGTTGCGTGTGCGTGAGAGATAATAAACTTTGAGCGTGGTTCTCTGTCAGATCAGAGGAAACGAGATCGCTGTCGAGTCCAGGAATATTCCACCAAAACTCGTCCAATTGATCGTAGTATGGAAACTCCTCTCTGATTTTGGCTATCGGAGAAATCGTGAGATGAAAGTGAATTCGACAGACAAAATGCTTAGCGTACCATGCAAATTTGGCTGCAGATCATCTGGATGAACACCCGCTCCTGTTTGCCGGAGTGTTTTGCAGCGATCCTGATAGTCATTTTTCAAACTAGAGAAAATTAATCAAAGAGTCTCGTAGTACAGGGACAAATGTATGCTACCAGATGATTGCTTACGGATTTTGCATATTTATCCGGTCTCATCGCAAAGTTAGGGTCCGTCTTCTCAAAGATTTCCTTGGCGATTGTGTTGTAGATGTCTCTCTTCCGTCCTGATCCAGAGGGCTTTCCTTCAGGGCAAGGAGGGGCAAATCCAGAGGGATACTGGTCACGAAAGAGGACATGGCGGTCAGGTGGCTCAGCTACGAGATAGTCAACGAGTGCTTTGATGCGATCTTCACTCCAAATAATATTTGGAAGTCTAGGTGCAGCGGAAGCAGTAGGATTCACAGTTGGTAATTCGGCCAGTGGTTGCCCACCTCCCCTGCTCCTGCCCCTACCTTTACCTTTACTCCATGCAGCTGGGCTAGGGATTGTGTCTGGGGGACCTGACAGAGTAGTGGAGGGGTGAGTGCTATGAGTTGTTGCCCAACCTCTTCCTTGCTGAGATCTTGAGCCTCGACTGGGAACGGCAGCCATGCAAGGACACTGGGAGGTAGCTCGCAGGCGTGCAGAGCGGCGAAGGGACGGTCTTTGGGCGGGCATATTTTTTCAAACTCCGACCAGTCACTTCGTTCATATTTCAGTGTGAAATCAGCCAAAATCAGCCAAAATCAGCCAAACCTTGTGACTGTTGTGAATCCCACTTATGTGTAAAGTCCAACTGTCGAGCGCTTCCTCAAGAGTGAAGCAAAGTCTCATAGAATTCTGGTCTTGCTGATCATCACAAGTCACAGCAGAGTGAGTGAGACTAGACACAAGTTAAGTGTAGATCTAACTGGAGTATAGGTATGCAGCTCAAAGGTATTTATGGGTTCTGGGGAATATATACTAGCCATAAGTAGAGACTAGCAGAGGAGGAAGGGAAGTCCAAGATGGAAGGTAAGAAACAAGGGGAAATCATACTGGGAAGGCAAGTGGGAAGTCTACCATAGAATAAAGGATTGCTGTCAGGAATCTAGGAACTCCTTAGCCATTTACCAGTACCATGTGTCAAAGTCAAGGACATCTTGCCAGGTGGGATGGGTGGGAAGCAGCATGTTGTTGAATGGGGGTTCCTCTTGGATGGAGGCAGGAAGGAACAGATCAGAAGCTAAGTCAGTAGGAAGGTGTTACAAAACCACTACACTTTGTGGACTTAGCCAAAAGTCACTGCACTTACCCCTATCTGGAACAAGGAACTCCGGACCATCTCCAACAGACTTACCCATCTCCGGACCTCAGATAGATCTACCACTGTCATTACAAGTATCACTTTCACGACATGTCACAACTCTACTATATATCTTGAAAACTCTGGCATTTCAGATTGCATCAGAGATCCCAGAGTTGGATCAGAGGTTTCAGACTTGACATGGGTTTGACTTTAGTTACACTGGAACACTGGTAGCCTATAGCATAATAACCTTAGAGACTCGGTTCACTATTTATACAGGTAGCTACAGTGGCAAAGCCTTAGCTTTGTCCATTTGTTATATTGGTAGCCCTTATAGTGGTACCTTGCAATCAAGGCTAGCTCCTTGGTTTCACCTTGCCAGTACTTGTGTGGTAGTACTGCAAGTGTAGTCACGTCCAAGTGGATAAATATCTGGTCAGCCCTAATAAGGTTGTTCCGGTAACACTTGGACAAAGCTACACACACCCACACGTGATACCCAGACTCCAGGGTTTAGGAGGGCACTCAGACTTTCATTCTGGATGAGACGTGGACCCCAGCATTAAGGGGGACCCACTAGAGTTTTCTAGAGTGTATTTCGCAGCGCCCCAACGCTTTTAGGGGTACTGGAGTTATAACTCCGGAGATTGCTCTTGCTAGTGATGTAGAAATACTTGTACCATCTTCAAAGTCCCCCCTTGGAGTGATAGTGCGCACACCCACCAGGGTGTTTGCAGAGGGAATGGGACTTTAGGTCTGGGAGTCCATAGGTATCTGGGCCAAAAAGTCCAAGGTAGACCAGAGGGCATATCCGGCTTAAACTCCATACAATTGTATTTACTGTAGCTATGATGAAGAAGAAACCTTCCAGCTGGGGTTTACTAGTAGACCAGCAGAGGAAGGAGAGGAGGATAGACCTCCCTCAAATTTGTATTCCCCCTTCCTGCCACTTCACACCAAATTGCTACCACCTCTGGGCACTCCCTGACCATCTCTGGCATCATGTCTACCAATTTCCAACAACACTGTTCTCCCGCACCCTCCTCACATAGTCAACCCTCTGTTGGATCTCCCACCATCACTAGCATACGATTACCCATGGCTGATGACCCATTTGATATGGAGGCACTTCACGATGCTCTGATTGTGGCTGTATGGGAGGGGAACTTGTGGGAGGATGTTACCAAAAAAATTGCTGACCCTGGGAAATGGGATGGAGATTGGAGCAAGTTCTGGTTATGGTGGAGCAAACTCTGACTCTAGGTGGAGTCCCAGACCTGGTGGGATAACAAGGTCTGCAGAGTTGCGGTCTTATTAAGACTCGAGGGCAAAGTGGAGGCTTTCACTCAAGTAACTATGGAAACACTAATGGAGTTGGAGGAGGAGATAATTGAAATCGAAGGAGTGAAGCAACTCCGAGGACTAGCCACATGGCTGGACTGGGCCGCATTTCAGTGGATGATCATGGAGCACTTCTGCATCGAGGTTCTAGTGTAGAAATCTTACAAAAAGCTGATCACCCTCTGCCAGAACGGCGATCTGGTGGATATCTTCCTAGAAAGGTTCACAGTCCTACAGCGTGAGGCCAAGATCAGAGATGCAGAGGCATTCCACCTTTTGAAAAAAGTGATTGACTACCAAATCTACTACCAAACAGAGCTCCATCAGGTAGTAGCAGAGGGGGACTTTATCACCCTCTACGAGGCTTACGAAAAAGTAGGCCGAAACTTTGAACACATTGCCCTTGAACAGGGAGCCCCCCTCCAACAGCTCCCATGATCCTCCACCCTGCTCCACCAACCTCCGCCAACCTATTCCACTCCTCTCTGACCGACTGGACTATCAGATCCACAATACAAGTTTACCCCTACAGAAATCCAACCAGGGCATGGAGCCCTGATGGATATCTCCGCCATAACTCTATGAGGTGCCTGCTTTCTTTGTGGCACACAAGGACATTTCAAATGGAATTGCCCCCAAAATAAAGGCAAACAAAAAGTAACTGTACGACAGCTGTGGGACCTGGAGTACGAGCAATACGTCTCTATGGAAGTTGTGGAGCAAGAAGAAGCTCCTCAACCCAACTCTGCAGATCTCCAGCAATTCCACCCCCCTTCGCAGACCCCAGCAAAAACTTCGCAGCAGGAGTATGTTTCAGAGGAGGTGGAGGCATATTGGAGGGATTAGTTGGCCACCAAAGCAAAGCAAAAGGCAGCAAGTTCTTTAAAATAAGTAGGCTTGGAGATGATGGGGGTCTCCCTGGGCCAGAAGTAGATACACATCTGACTTGGACTTATGGTGCCTTAGGCACCTGTAATATAATGTCTTGTGATTCTGAAAGGGCATCCAACTCGAATGGCATGGCACCGGAATTAAAATATAGTGTGCTTAATTCCCTTGCAAGGCAAAGAGTCAATGTGTTAAAGTATAATTCCCCCACTATTCTCAAAATTCAGAGCCCCAACTCTGGACCAATGGGTGGCCAATTGTCACTTCAGGTTGGAGTCCAGTATCAGACAGGTAGCAGTTGGTCCTCTGTTGGACTTAAGGCCCTGCTCGACTCCAGGGCTTCCAATACATGTATTGATCTGGACTTTTGTAAAAAGTACAATTTCTTGATGACCCCTATTCCAAAACCTATTGAGGTAGCAAATGCCAATGGCTCTAAAGAAGCAATGGGCGCCATCACACACAAGGGTTCAATTTTTATTGACATTAATAATCATTTGGAATGTGTTGACGCATATGTCACTATTTTGGGGACGCATCCTATTTTTATTGGGTATGACTGGCTGGAACATCATAACCCCGAGATCAACTGGGTAACGGGAGAATTGAAATTTACCTGTTGCACATCCTATTGTAAAGTATTGCAGCAGACGCAGCTGCCTCATGCTTCTTCTGTCCGGAGTATTGAACCAGAGCTCACAGAAAAGATACCTCTGCAGTATCATGAATTCTTGGATGTGTTCTCAGAGCAGGAGTCTGAGTGGATGCCAGTCCAGAAACCTTGGGATCATGCAATCGACCTCAAACTGGACTTCATCCCTAAAAAGGATAGGGTGATCCCCCTATTGGAGTCAGAGATGACAGAGGTCCAGACCTTCATTGAAAGGGAGTTGAAGAAGGGGTATATCCACCCCTCTAAATCTCTGCAAACATCTCTGGTATTTTTCATTCCGAAAAAAGATGGAAAAAAGTGCCTCGTCATGGATTACAGATACCTGAATGAGGGCATGATAAAAAATGCTTACTCCCTTCAGCTCATTTCACAGCTAATAGATCACCTTAAGGGTGCGGACTTATTTACTACCATGGACCTTAGATGGGGTTACAATAATATTCATATGAAAGAAGGGGACGAATGGAAAGGGGCCTTTGTTATTCCGATCAGAGCTTTTGAACCCCTAGTCATGTATTTCGGACAGACAAATTCCCCATCCACTTTCTAAAATATGGTAAACGACATATTTAATGATATATATGCCACTGTAATAATTTTTATGGACGACTGTATGGTATTTATGAAGGGAAGGACTATAGAGGAACACTGGACTATAGTTAGAGAGGTACTCCACCACTTCTGAGAAAATGACCTATATATAAAACTGGAGAAGTGCCACTTCAAAATGGAGAAGGTGGACTTCCTTGGAATGGTTGTCTCTAGAGAGGGGGTGGAGATGCAGGGCAAAAAGGTGCAGGGAGTGCTGGACTGGCCCACTCCGACCTGTCTCAAGCAAGTATAGAGGTTCCTCAGACTTTGTAATTACTATTGACGTTTTATTCTGAACTTCATGGACATAGCTTGTCTGTTAAATGACCTCACCCGGAAGAATACACTATTACGCTGGGGGAACACTCAGCAAAAGGCCTTCGCCGACTTAAAGGCAGAGTTCCAGTGTCCCTCCATGCTGGCATATCTAGATCCAGAGAAGGAAATGCATGTAGAAATGGACACATCAGAGGTTGCGACCAGAGGAGTACTCTCTATGCTCAGAGATGATGGACTTTGGTAGCTGGCCACATTCATATCACATTCGTTCAACTCCGCAGAGCAGAATTACCCCATATACGATAAAGAGTTACTCGCAGTAGCTCATGCCCTGGTGACACTACTTAATTGGAAAGGAGTCATTTGAGATTTGGACAGACCACAAGAATCTTGAATACTGGAAAAAACCGCAAATGTTATCTCCATGCCAAGCTCGCTGACATGCCATGCTCATGGAGTACAACTACATAATCAAGTACAAGCCTGGCTCCGCCAACAGAAGAGTGGACATGCTGTCCCGGAGGCCGGACCATGGAGATGTGGTAGAAAACCACAATACAAACATTACTGTCCTTCCGGAAACTGTTTTTGTAAATGGACTTACTATATCTTCCCCTTTTTACGATAAAATACAGAAAGAATCAGAAAAAATAAAAACAGAAAAAATAGATGGCTTCATTTATGATACAGACAAAAAAATCTTTAGAAATGAGAAAAATAAAGTCTTCGTGCCAGAGGCACTTAGAATAGAATTACTTAA
>JBBPKP010000343.1:0-13996 GCA_038089335.1 Boletellus aff. obscurococcineus | reverse complement strand
CACCTATGAGCTTGCCCACCTCCTACACTATGACATCGCCCTATCCACCACCTATCACCCACAGACTAATGGGGAAACGGAGCATGTAAATCAGGAACTTGGAACCTACCTTTGCATCTTTGCTCAGGGAAACCTGACCAACTGGCCCTCCCTTTTACCAATGGCAGAATTCATGCACAATTCCTCCATCCATTCTGTAACCAAACAATTGCCATTCTCTCTCATAATGGGCTACGAACCCTGTGCCTACCCCCAACTGGGAAAGTCTTTTGCACCCACAGTCGACAACCATGCGAAGATGCTGGAGGAAGCCAGGATGTCACGACCGTGACAACTCCGCCGTTTTTCCTTTCCTCCGCTTCGTATTTAGTCTCCTCCGCTTTCCTCCAACTGACAATGTAGTTACTCTGCTCCGACACTCCTTTATTTAGCTTCGCTCCGGACTTCCGGTTGCCAGCTCACTGGTGACATAGATAATTCCTTTAGGTATTCTGTACACGCTGACTTGTCACCCCGGTGACACGCACCATACGGTAGTAGACATGTATTATACGATACCGGACGTGTGTCATGTGGTCGCAGATATGTAGCACATGGTATTTAGTTCCTCCGCTCATGTATTTAATCCATAGTACTCTGGGGACTTACTCCCCAGTTCGAATATCGACTTTGTCTCCCTCCTCTCATTCTCCCTCTGCTCCTCCTCGCTCCTCTGCTTCGTCGGACTTGTCCCCCGGCGTCGTAGTCCGTCCCCCCCTGTCCGGACTTCCGTCCAAATACGAGGACCAGGACTGCACAAGGGCACAGGACACAACCTGAAGCCAACGTCCTCACCCCTCCGTTCTGTCTCCGACTACGCCCGACCTCCGACCCCGCTTCCCACTGCTCCGACAGAGCAGAGTTCGAGCGGAGGTGTTGGACCTGATACATGTTGCCATTGCAACCGTGACCGCACACAGGCCAGGGCAAAGCAATGTCGCTGCTGCTGCACGTACAACAGTGTAAGGGGCCAGGGCGAGGTGAAGGTGAGCAAGGGCAGCGTGAATGCATCAGCATGTGGGCCAGGCGATGGAGGATGAGGGTGGGGAAAATGATGGCGAGGTTGTTGCTGCCACGTCACCGCTGCAAGCATGATGGCGTGCAGGCAAGGGCAGGGTGAAGGTGAGTGCAGGGCAGGTGAGGGCGAGGTAGTGATGACGATGCCATGGTGATTGCACCATCACGATCATCATGTTGTCGTCATCGCCACGTTGCAGCTGCAACTGCAGTGGTGGGGGCTAGAGGGTGACAGTGAGGGCAGCATGGGTACATTGGCATGTGGGATAGGGCCAGGGAGGGCAAGGATGGGGCAAAGCCATTGTCATCGCTGGCGCCATGTCGCTGCTGCAAGTATGACAGTGTGTGGGCGAAAGTGGGGTGAAGGGCAGGTGAGGGTGAGGCAATGTCATCGTGGTGAGCAGGGTGAGGGCAGGGTGAAGGTGAGCATGACGACGAGGGCAGGGGGATGACAACATAGTGGCAATCATCACAATGTCCTCGTCACCATGTTCACTGTTGCGAGGGCGATGGTGTGGGGGCCAGGGCAGGGTGACAGCAGATGCACGAGGGTGGGTGAGGGCAGGGCAGCAGTGGTGGCAGTGCACAGACGAGGGCAGGATGAAGGTGAGAACGAGGGTGATGGTGCAGGGGCCAGGGAGGGGATGAAGGCGGGTGTGAGGGTGTGTGTGTAGGGTGTGGTTGGCAGGGACCATGGGAAGGATGGTGGTGGACAGCGTGCATATGCATCGGGCAAAGCACAGGAGGTGCATGTGAAGGAAGTGGCAGCAGAAATCTATTTTTAGATGTGAGGTATCCAGGCCTTACTGTTATGATTTTACCCTCTGAGGAACCGGTCTCCCGTCATGCTTCTTTCTTAGAGTCCTACTTCAATGTCTCTTGGTCCCCCCAGCCTATGTCTTCCACTCCCGCACCTGACCCCTCGTATTATCATCTCCCTTGTCATCTCCAAGAGCTGGTTGAGAACCCTGATCACGCAATGTGGCAGGATCTCCTGGACTTCGATGAACAATACGCCGAAGGCCACCCACCTTCCGAATAGAGGGGCATCTGCCTTCCCCTTTCTCTCTCCCCTTCGCCCTGCTCTTACTCAGTCGCCTTCCCCTTTCTTCTTGCCTGCCTTCCTTCTCGACATACCCCTTTGCCCTGTTCCTTCTTCGCCTTCCTCATGTGGACTCACCTTCCCTCCTCGTTAACTTCTCCTTATAGTTAACTCGTTTCCCCAGAACACATAAATACCCGCGAGCTCTGTACTTGTTCCCTAGTTAGATCTATGCTTAACACGCCTAGAGTTTAACTCCCTGCCACTGCAGTCGTTCACTCAGCGAGACCCGGACCTCTACGAGACCTCACTATGCTCTCGAGGTAGTGCTCGACAGTTGGACTTTATGCGTAGCGCAACACTTACAGGCTAAAAATCTGTAACATAGGAAGCCAGCCTCTCAGGTTGCTATAGATGCTAAGGATGTGCTGCCTTCGGTGCGTTGTTGCATGGTTGTCGCACAAAGGCTGTGTAGCCACTTAAGCTTGGTGATGAGAAGAGAGTTCCAGGTCAGCGGCATTGTCTGCACATGTGACTCGGGCCAAGGGGGCGGTTATAGTCAACTCCCTTCTAACGCATACCCAATATACTTCACCCATACTCCCTTATAACCCATACTTTTTCCATTTGCCAAGTCGGTTTGCAGGGCATAACCCACAACTCTCCCATAACACATAACCTGTACCAAATCTCGACTCCCAAAACCCATACCTATACTAAAAATACCGGCAACAGGATAGGCCAACATATCTGAGGCCTGGCATTCGGCATGTTTGTTCATCCATTTGTTTGTCCACTTGTCCTTCTATTGATAATGTTCAACAGTCATGATGTGTGACTCGTGACTGACTGCATGCCCTTCACCTGCCCCGGCTCATCTGCTGAAAAGTCGGGTGCCGGGAATGCAACTTGCGGGTGAGGCGTGATGAAATGGTGATGTTATTCGTGATAATGAACAAGGTATCATACGCTGAGTAGTACTACCACTATTGAGCTGCAAAGTATTATGTAATCATCAGTAACATGATATAAACAATTCTACCTCAACACCATCTCCCTGGTCTTGACTGGCGACAATGACACAATGACATCGTCATGACTGCCCTCGCTCTTTCTTGCTGCACATGCCTGTGCCTGCCCTTGCCCTCTCTGCCCTACCTGGCCCTCTCTTGCCCCACCCCTGTGCCATCCCCCTTGCCTTACCCAGTGATGGTGATGGTGACAGACATAATAGGTACTGACAGGAACCTTTTTTCAAAGTACAAGTGTATCTTGAATAGCAGGTGAAGGGAATGAGTTCAGTGGGAATACTCACTGAGTGTTGGAGTATGTGGTTGCAATCAAGGGGGAACAATCTCACAGAGGAGTGGAGAAAGGATTGTGTTATTGCTAGAGAGGGAAAGACCCTGATGGGCAAGGGTATCCCTTTAAATACAAAAAGGAGATAGTTTGTATCTATGTATCAAACTATCGTATAAGGTAAGTTCCATGGAATATGAAAGAACATCATGGAACATATCAGTAATCACAAGTTCTTATCTACCAATCATATAAGAAGGGCTTATCTGTGATTATGAATCATGGGAATAATCTGTAAGCAGATCACTAATCATGTGTCATCATGAGTAAGCATGAATAGTGTAATGGTCCAGTGTGATACGCATGACATGACCATGTGAATATAATGAGTATGAGAGACTATCATCAATATTCTCAATACTCCTCCTCACTGTTTATGCGGTGAGATTCTTGAGAGACAACATGGTCTGTCCTTCTACAAACTTCGTCTTGCCCAGGTTCTTCATAAAAATGTCTGCAAATTGTGAATTGGTGGGAACATAGAAAAGTTCAATGTCACCAAATTCTACAGCTTTGTGTATATAGTGCTGAGTGTTACGCTACGCGTAAAGTCCAACTGTCGAGCACTACCTCAGGAGCGTAGTGATGTCTCGTAGAAGTCCGGATCTCACTGAGTGAATGGCTGCAGCGGCAGGAGGGTTAAACTCTAGGCATGTTAAGCGTAGATCTAACTAGGGAACAAGTACAGGACTCGAGGGTATTTATGTGTTTGGGGGAAACGAGTTAACTATAAGGAGAAGTTAACGAGGAGGGAAGGCGAGTCCAATGAGGGAAGGCAGAAAAGGAGATGGGCATAGGGTTGGGCAGGAGAGGAAGGCGACAATAGAAGAAAAGGAAAGTGGGTGAATCAGCCTAGGGCAGAGGGGAAGCAAAAAGGGGAAGCGGCGAGAGCTCTATTCGGGAGGCTGATGATGCTCTGCATATAGCTCGTCGAAGTTGAGGATCTCTTGCCACGTAGCGCGGTCGGGGTTCTCTGCCAGTTCTCTAAGATGTTGAGGGAGGTGATAGTATGAGGGGTCGGGTGCGGGAGTGGAAGACATGGGCTGTGGGGACCAGGAGACGTTGAAGTAGGACTCTAAAAAGGAGGCATGGCGTTTGGCGTGCCTTTCCGAAGGTAAAAGTGTAACACTGAGGGATCCAAACATGTTTAGTTCATCCCTCCTGAGCAGGGTTGGATGCAAGAAATATTGCACCTTGGTTATCCACACACATGGGGATAGGTCTGAGTGGCTGATGGAGTTCATTAAAGAGGTTACGAATCCACTGCAATTGCTTAGCACACTCAGTCATACCACAATATTCTGCCTCCATAGAAGAAAGGCGGACTCTTTGCTATCGTCTGGAAAGCCAAGAGATTATCCTGTTAGCTAGGAAGATACAGTAACCAGTGGTTGAACATGAAGTCTCAACATCACCTGCCCAATCAGTGTTGGAGTAGGCAATCAAGCCATTCTGATTCCCAGATGCGCTATACACTATGCAGAGTTTCTGTGAATGAGAAAGATAGCACACAATATGTAGTGCCTTCTGCAAGTGTTTCTCAGTAGGGTTACTGGAATATTGCGACATCTTTATCACTGAATAGGCAATATCTGGTCTTGTCCCTAGCATGATATATAACAGTGATCCAATGACTGACTGATATCAACTGTGAAGTGATGCTGTAGCCTGTCCAGAGTTAGGTCTCGGAATGTATCCGGTGGGAAGGGGTACAGAGGTTTCTTTGCAGTTCTCCTGACCGAAATGAGATATGACTTTCATCGCATACTTTGATTGATCTAGGGTAAGTGTGCATTTAGCATGGTCTCTCTGTATTCTCATTCCCAAATACTCTGTGGCTGGTTTAAGATCTCATGATTCCCATCATTGCATGAACTTTTTCTTGTGGGAGAGAACAAGTGTTCTGCTTGATCCCATGAATAGAGCATCGTCTACATAAATGATCAAGATAATAATATGTTGACCAATAAATTTGATGTAGACTCCTGAGTCTGAAATAGAACATTTAAAGCCAAAGCTCAGGAGGCTCTGATAGAGCTGCTTGTTCCACTGAAGTGTAGCTTGCTTCAAGCTGTAGATGGCTTTCTGGAGTCAACAGACCTTAGATTTCTGGCCTTTTACTACAAATCCTTCTGGTTGGACCATGTAGATTTCTTTGTCCAGTTTGCCAAATAGAAATGCCATTTTGACATCTAGTGCTTCAATTTCCCAATTGTTGAGCACTGCTAGGGATAGGAGTAGGTGAATGGTCTCAAACCTTGCAACAGGTGAGAAGGTCTCTTCGTAGTCTATTCCAAAAATCTAAGTGAAGCCTTTTACAACAAAGCAAGCCTTCATGCAACCATCAGCTTTCAGAGCATATACCCATCTCCCTTTAACAGGTTGACGTCCCTTTGGTAGATCAACCAGATCCCATACTTTTCGCTCATGGAGAGATTTCATCTCATCATTTATGGCCTTGTACCATTCTGCCTGTTCTCCTTGTGGCAGTTTCACAACATCTCTATATTGCTTTGGTACAGGACGATCTTTAGTGGTAAGCACTGCTGATAGATGAGCGCAAATCCACTTATTGCTGTAGATGTCTCCAATATCATCATCCTCGTTGCTTGGTCTCTGCTCTGGGGCAGGTTGTGGAGGTTGCTCCTTCTGAATAGGAACCAAGTCCTGTCATATGTCCATTCTCTTGATTTCTACAGGATTTCGTTCTCCGTAGACGTTGTCAGGTAATAATCAAGGTTGAGGTTGACGAAGCGATCACTGAAGTTGGATAGGAGGTGGACAAGGAGGTGCTGGAGCCAGTTGTGGTGGCATTGCATGAACAGGAGATGATGGTGGAGGTGATAGAGAGGAAGATCGTAAGGAGGGATCAGATACAGATGCATCATCAGGTCATAAGGGTTGATTTAAATGTGGTACTGGTAATTGGACTATAACTTCTCGAGCAGGGTCCAGATCCTGTAATCAAGGTTGGTCCAATGTAGGGGCGTCAGATGCTTCATCATCAGCAGATATTGAAATAGGGGCAGGTCCATTTCCTTAATCTTTGGAATAGTGCGGAAAAACTTCTTCTTCGAATGTGGCATGAGTAGCAATAATGACCCTATGCTTCTGGGGTGACCAGAATCGCCAGCCTTTGGTATAAGGTTCATATCCAATAAATGTCATCTGCTCAGATTTGAGAGACAATTTGTCCTGTCTTTGTTCTGGTGGGATAAAGACGTATGCTCGGCATCCAAACACTCTGAAGTAAGACACACCTGGTTTGTCTCCATTGAAGATTTCAATGGGTGTCTTCCAATTATGATGACATATGGGTTGTCTGTTATAAATGTGAAGTGCAGTCTCAGCAGCATCTTGCCAAAATGCTTTGGGAAGGCAGGCATGATGGCGCATGGCTTCTGCCTTTTTCATCAAAGTTCGATTAAATCTCTCTGCTCGACCATTTTGCTGAGGGGTATGAGGTACAGAAGTTTGGTGAGTTATGCCTTGAGATGTGAGGAACATTCAGAACTCTGTACTCATATATTCCCCCCCTCAGTCCGAATGTACAGAGGTAAGGGTGTGAGTTGTAAAGGTCTTAGCCCAGTGAACAATGTTGGCAAAATGAACTGCAACATCAGATTTGTGGCAAAGAAATGCCAGACAAGCATAACCGGAGTGGTCATCAATAAAGGTAAGAATGTACCAAGCATGAGAGCAAGGCTCAATTGGCATAGGACCCATAAGGTCAGTATGAACCAGTGCAAGAGGGCAAAAAGCTCTCTTTTCAGAGGTAGGAAAGTGTCAAGTCCAACACCTCCGCTCGAACTCTGCTCTGTCGGAGCAGCGGGAAGCGGGGTCGGAGGTCAGGCATAGTCAGAGACAGAACAGAGGGGTGAGGACGTTGGCTTCAGGTTATGTCCTGCGCCCTTGTGCAGTCCCGGTCCTCATATTTGGATGGAAGTCTGGACAGGGAGGGATGGACTATGATGCCGGGGGACAAGTCCAGCGAAGGGGAGGAGCGAGGAGGAGCAGAGGGAGAACGAGAGAAGGGAGATGAAGTCGATATTTGAACTGGGGAGTAAGTCCCCAGTGTACTATGGATTAAATACATGAGCGGAGGAACTAAATACCATGTGCTACATATCTGTGACCACATGTCGCATGTCTGATATCATATGGTACATGTCTACTACCATATGGTGTGTGTCACCGGGGTGACAGGTCAGTGTGTATGGGACACCAAAAGGAATTATCTATGTCACCAGTGAGCTGGTGACTGGAAGTTCAGAACGAAGCTAAATAAAGGAATGTCGGAGTGGAGTAACTACATTGTCAGTCGGAGGAAAGTGGAGGAAAGTGGAGGAGACTAAATACGAAGCGGAGGAAAGGAAAAATAGGCGGAGTTGTCACAGTCGTGACAGAAAGGGTCAATTGGCCATCTTCCCAAGTGCACATCCATGACATTGCAAGTGGGTAGATGGTGCAGAGATAGTCAGAATGCCTGACAAATTCATAGGGGCATGACGGAGAGCATTCTTGGATAGGTGTCCAAGATGTTGATGCCAGAGATCAGAAGAGTGGGTATCTGTGAGAGAGGTGACAATCCCGGATATTGGAGTAATTAGAGACGACTGAAACCAATGGAGATTGTTAGTCAGTGATGAGGCAGTGGCCCAGATCACCAGATGTCCTTTCTTGTCCCAAATTCTAGTGCCTTGTACTGTAGTAAGACACCTATAACCCTTAGCCGAGAGAGTTACAGCAGATAAAAGTCGATATACGGCGTGTGGAGCATACCATACTTGTTCTAAAACAATGGGAGTATAGGAGGCTCCTATTTGCTGAAGGATAACTCACCCGGGACCATACATGTCCACTTTGGATCCATTAGCGACTAATGTAGTGTGGGTGTTCTCCAGATGAACAAAGTCATCTAGGTAGGGTGTTAAATGGTCAGTGCATCCACTATCGATCATCCAATGAGTGCAGGCAAACAAGTCTGCAGAACATCCACCAAGCATAAAAATGCCAGAGTAAGGGTAATACAGATGAGCATTAGGTCTCAGATCTTCATCTGGTTTATAGGTTACAATTTCTAAGTCTTGATCAAAGCTGGCTATGTCTCCAATTGAATGGGTAAAGATTGAAGGATAGACCTTCAGTGGCTCAGTGAATTGATTGGTAATGCCAAAATGTGCTCTATCTGAAACCAGACCACCCAAAGAGAAAGTGACTTTCTTTTTCTCCTTTTGCCTTCTGATAGTTCATGATCCCTCTAAGGCATTAGAAGAAGAGACGGTGATGGCGAAAGGACTGGCTGGAACTCTCCACAGCCATATCAAGGCTTTCCATTCCTGTATTCATAGGTTCATTGACAGGGTAATCAGCCCATCGCATGGTAGAGGGCCCTTCTCCTTGGTTATCAAAGTCCATCTGCTGTAAAAGACTATTCTCAGTCATTGTATTCATTGTGACTGGAACCTTAACTTCATCTTCTTGTACAACTTCATGTATGAAGCCTCTGCCATCTACCTCATTATGTTGAGGTGCTTTACCTTTGCCTTTTTGTTGCTTTCTCCTGTCAAAACCAGTTTGCCTCTGTTGTTTGGTCTGCTGTGCGCCTGGCACAGGAGCCATGGGTCTCCCATAGTAAGAGGATTGTCCTTGATTACCAGGGGGGCTCGATAAGTTGAAGGTCTGCCTTTGTGGAACATAACTTTCATGAGTGAAGCAACTACTAAACCCTAAACCCTCAAGGCTAGGGCCGTAGCGCTCTGATATCCTACTACTGAGTAGCTAGCGGGTACAAAGCCTTACCCTGGGCAAGGCTAGGGAGTATTAGACCCTAATGTTCACTATCCAGAGGCTATTGTGGGAAGGAACAAGAGACTTTTACTGGAGGACGTCTAGCAAAGAGGTCTGCCTTTATATACTATTCTACTGTTTGTACATGTTGTGGTGAAATTACTATACAGGGAAGTCATGTGACTAGGGTACAGGGTATGGTGCCATATCGCGCCATTATGACATCAGATGGTGCGATGTGGGCTGACTAAATAATGACTAAAATACAGTGGTAATTAGTAATATCTTTGTAAGCTAATGATGTCATGGTGATGTCATAGACTGGCCTGGACTATGATGTCATCATAGGTTGTTGGAGACTAAGTGTCTCTTGTCTTGATAGATCATTACTGTGAATGTGATTGGTTGGAGATAAGATAAGATAAGATGGAAATGTAAATAGGTGTAAAGTGAAATGTGAAAGTATGATGTCATAGGGGTCCTTCGTGGGAAAGTAACGTCAAGCGTGGGAAAGTCACGTGACCTGTCATGTGACCGTGGGAAACTAAATAAAAGTGGTACTGTTGGGATGAGAAAAATGTGGAGAAAAAGAATATGATATTCATTTCGTAACAATGAGAACCTTGGTTCTGTCTCTGCCAGTTGTTATGCTGTGGCAGGCCTTGTCAAATAACATTAGTGCAATTGAGTGTTGGATACTCAACTGGTTCATTCTCAACATTGGAAATGCAAGAGTGGAGAGGACGGTGAGTCGATCGCAGGTCAACCTCAGTGAGAACTCGCTGGATAATAAAGTCAACAGTAAAATCTGCTGGGTTTGTAGTCTGAGCCAACATAGAGCAAAGGTTAAAATATGAATCTGGTAGGTGGGTAAGGATGAACATGGCTCAGAAAGAATCCAGCAAGTTCAATCCTGCTGTGACCATTTGGTCGAAGAGGGAAGTGAGGGCATTAATCCTATCACTGGGATGCTTGGGATCTATGTTGGTTCAAGTTGCTTGATAAAACAACTGAAACTGGCTGGTGAGGCCATGCGAACCAAACAATCCAAAAAGCTTGTCCCATAGAGCCTTGGCGATAGAGGGATTAGTAGTGATGGCTGTTGGTATATAGTCATAGCAGGCATGATGGGCAAGAGAGAAATGGAGAGTCTGGGTAATCAACCCAATGATGCAAGCATCTATGAGGATCCATTTCGCTCTGTCTCCAGCAATGGTTCCATCTTGAGTAACAGTCTCATCGATATATCCCCAAAGTGATAGGGATCAGAGTATAGATTGGACCTGAATGGCCTAGATGGCATACTCACGTGCTCCAGTAAGGACCTTGATATGGGTGATGAGAGTGTTATCAGCCTTGAAATCAGTGGGAACAGTGAGGGCAGCCATTGCTTATAGGATGTGGATGATGTCTGCAAATCCTTCATCAGCAAATAGTAAAGAAAAAGCGTTGTTAAGAATAATGGTATGAGAGCCAACCATTCCTCCCACATGTCCCTGTGTTCCTAACATCCTGAGTCCTGATCGTTTCTTCCTCAAGTGACTCTGCCAGTACAAGCATCTCTTTTCCTTTCCTGATGGGCTATAATCTATATACCATTCATCTCAATACCATGAAGGCATCGGTTTCATGGCAAAGATCTCCTGATTATTGAAATGCAGGGTGCCAGCAAAATATGGATTGGTAATAGTTACATCTGACATGATTTCTTTTTCTATAAGAATCTCCTTTGTTCTAATAGTGCCAAAGGGTAAAAGGTAATCATTTTCGGGTAGAGCCGCATTTAAATCAAGGAAAGAAAGAAAAGGAATTTCAAGCTTGTAATTGTACAGTGACTTGGCAATTGATAAGGGAAGAAGAAACATATCTGGAACTGGTGTATGAAGGATAGCTTCATGGTTAAGTATGACCTTGAAGTCTATGATGTTCCTCCCCTTCTCAAGCAGCCTGGCGTGTTGGTCATTTGTAAGTGCCTGCCAGTGCTCGGTATACAACATCGAGTTGCTCAGGATCTTCTCCTGCAGCTTTTATCAGTCCTTGTATATGTCTCAATTCATTATAAATATGGGGAGAGGACATGTGAAGAAGGTTCCTTTGTTCCCAGTTGAAGATCAAATTGAAAGTTGAGACTGTCATTCTCTGTTCTTCATTCCATAGTCATGCATCAGGTCCCCTATAGATCCCATCTATATATTCGTCAGCCCATAAGAAGAGGGGTATGACTAGGTTGGGATTTAAAGACTTCACTAGCCAAGTATTAGCATAGTGGTGTAAGGGGAATTGATCTCACCTCAAAATCTCCCAGCCTTGGCCATGGACCATGAAGTTCTTGGTGTCTCACAGAGTGGCTGTTACGTCGACGTAAACGATCTCGCTGTCGAGCATGTCCTTCAGCAGCGACACAAAGTCTGATAGAGGTCCCTGGGTCTTGAGCGTTGCTTGCACACTCGGAGTGAGAAGAGTTATGTGGTTAAACGTAGATCTAGCTAAGGAGTACAAGTCAGCTACGAAGGGTATTTATAGGGGGGGAAACGGGGAAGACAATCTGGGAGAACAATGGCTACCAGATTAGGAGAACAAAGGCGTAGTCCGTTTAGAGAGAACAATGGTTACCATATAGATGGGACAATGGACCCATTACTGTGGGCTCGACGGGGCTTGCCGTCCATACACGAGGGGAGGAATGAGGATTCCCTGGTGGGCGTCCACCAGGCAATAGTACACTGTAGAGAAGAGAGGGTCGAGAGAGAGAGAAGAAAATGTAACAGTGGTGATGGGAAAAGCCCATCCTGCAGCTTCATAGGTCTGGGCTAGTGTTTCTCCTCTAGCCTTCATGCCATTGACAGCATAGTTGGCTTGAGTTTCTATAGGTTGGAGCTGAAAGGGAGTGACGAGGTAAGGGGAGTTGGTAGCACGATGTATGGAGAGTGGTGCCTGCTGCATTAAATGCAGAGGCTTCACCATCAGGTCTTTTTGATAATAAGGTCCCAAAGCAACATGAGTCCAGAAGTATCCTTGGTCAGCGAGTGGAACGATGTTCCTGAGGTTAAAGAAATATGCTGAAAAATAAAGTGGGTCTCAGATCATTGGATCCGGTAGTATGATAACCTCGAGGCTGTCAGGATCTAGCCATTCTGTGCCAACTAGGTCATCCTTGGAATTGACCTGAAGTCGTCGTGCCATGGGTAGTTCCACAATCGTGTATTCCATCCCTGGGAGTGGGCAGTGGTGTCAGTAGAGGCGATCCTCCTCTGTCATCAGAAGAGGGTTGACTGTCCAGTTGCAAGGCAAGCTGGTCAGCTGCCAGTGGATGAATTCAGCTCCTAGGCAAGACATCTGGAGAGTATGGGGGTGCTGGTGAATGTGGTATTGAAGAGGGAGCAGGGAAGTAAGAGCCACAAGTGCTTGAGACTCGGTGAGTAATGATGAATGGTTTGTTTATGTGATCTTGTAACATGTCTGAGTGCTGTTGAATCTCATCGTGTATGCTGTGGATATGGATTTCTTCTCTTTTGAGGGTGCCGTGGCAAATGGGACAGGGAGCATGGAAGGGAACCCTGGGAGGGACAATGTGGTCATTGAACTCAAGGTTCAGAATGGTTTCTTGTCGAGGACGAGGTACAGTGGCGGTTTGAGCAAGTTCAGAAGTAACTAGATGAACCTCTTCACCTCTTGGTATTGATCTGATCACCAAGGAAAGAAAGTGAAGGTGAGTTTCAGTTTGTATGTCATATGTGAGGGAGAACATGTCACAACTTCCTTGTAGAATGAGGAGTCCTTGCTCGAATAACCAGATCAACAGATATTCTGCAATGGTACTTGGCTCCATTGTCTGTGTAGTGATATACGCGAGGCATAATAAGGAAAAACAATGGAGGAGTAGTGGAGCAAACCACATATCTCTGTGCATGACGGTAGGAGGCATCAAAGATGACTTCCTTTATGTCAAAGCGGGGCTCATAACCTTTCAAAGTACAAGTGTACCTCAAATAGCAGGTGAAGGGAATGAGTTCAGTGGGAATACTCACTGAGTGTTGGAGTATGTGGTTGCAATCAAGGGGGAACAATCTCACAGAGGAGTGGAGGAAGGATTGTGTTATGGTTAGAGAGGGAAAGACCCTGATGGGCAAGGGTATCCCTTTAAATACAAAAGGAGATAGTTTGTATCCATGTATCAAACTATCATATAAGGTAAGTGTTACGCTTGGCCTGGGTAAGGATGAGCGTAGCCCTGAGATGGACTAAGCAGACAAAGGACTAGAGGGCGACCTTTGTAGGGGGTCAGACTGCAAGGGTACTCCCTTTGAGGACAAAGGGTAGAGACGACGAGTGTCGACTAGGAGGCTCCCTTGGAGGGAGTGGGACTAAGAGTGGCTTAGAGTGAAGGGGGATGGAGACAATGGGTATTGTCAGGGGGAACTAAGCTAAGGAATACAGGAGCAAGCTCTGGGTTTATATACTGAGAGAGCTACTGTATGACTAAGCGAGAGCGCAGCCTGAGGAAAGGTGAGAAAAGGGAAGAAGCTATGCGAGGCAGTGAAGGATGACTACAAAGCTATGAGTACCTATGCGAGGGCAGTGCATGCTAACTGAGAAGCTATGAGTACCTATGCGACAGCAACGCATACTGACTATGAGGCAATGACTAAAGGAAGAAGGGTGAAGGGCATTGCCGGATAAGGGTGAATACGATGAAGAAGAGAGAAAGCGTAGTGGAAAAGAGAAGAAATGTAACATTACCCCCTGGTT